>JAQMYF010000004.1:8110004-8125427 GCA_030014195.1 Neosilurus mollespiculum
TGTGTGTGTGTGCGTGTGCACATGTATGTGTGCATATGTGGCATAGAGAAAATGACCAGAGGTTAAAATTCGTGAACACACACACACACACACACACACACACATACACACACTTCCATAAGCACTATTGACATTTAGCTGAGGCAGGTGAATGTGTATATATGTGGTGTGTGTGTTTGTGCATGTGTGTGTGTGTGAGAGAGAGAGAGAGAGAGAGAGAGAGAGAGAGAGAGGGGATAAGGCAGGTATGCCGTAGGTTCTTCATTACTCTAGTAGGAGATCTCATCGTCCCCTCTCCCCCAGCACTTCAGTGGTAATTGGGAACGGCTATTAGATTTCTGTTTCTGTGTATGTGTGTATGCGTGTGTGTGTATGTGTGTGTGATAGGAATAGAGGTTATTACAGCCGGTCAGAGTTTAAGTAGACTTTAATAGCCATGCTTAGTGCTGGTTAATTAGCCGTGTCGAGTGAGAACGAGAGGAATTTATTCCGTCGTGTCTTCGTTTAGCATAAAGAGGATGGAAGGGGGAGAGGCTGTTTGGGCCAGAAACAATTTTTACAGTATATTCACTCCCAGTTCACAACACGGTGGAAGGCATTCAGTCATGTCTCAGTATCCAACTCAGTGAAAATTAACTGAGCCTAAGTGCAGACTGAGATTCAAGTGTGTGTGTGTGTGTATATATATATATATATATATATATATATATATATATATATATACACACCCTTGCCAAGCTCAGGACTTGAACCCAGGACTACCTTGTTGTGAGGTAGATGTCATAACCACTATGCCACCATTATGTGCAAGGTGACTTAAAATCAATTTGTCTGTCTTTTATGTCAATAAATATTTTTCTACACCTTGCATGGGACACCACTCCATTCCACAACACTTTATGTACGCAGACACACACAATAGCACTCCTGGGGCAATTTAGACAAATTGATTCAACTATTGGCTTCAGAGGCAGAAGGAAACCAGAGAGCCTGAAAGAAACCCATATAAATCTCAGAAAAATTCACATATCAAGGACAGTGACCCAAAAACAAGATCTGTGCACAGGAATAACTTCTAAAGGGCAATTCAGAGTCACCTGTTCACTTTTTTAGGTTTTTGGATTAAACCACATGGACACACAGAGACAGAAAGTAACCTGAGTTCAGGATTCAACTAAGGTCCCTGGCACAGCCTGAAGCTAATAATTGCTATGGTGTATGTACTATATGGCAGCATGGTGGCACAGCGTTTTGCCTTACAGCAAAAAGGTCTGGGTTTGATTCCCGGGCTTGGGCGTTTCTGTGTGGGGTTTGCATGTACTCCCATGCTTGCATGGATTTCCTCCGGGTACACCGGTTTCCTCCAGCAGTTGTTTGGCTGTTCCAAATTGACCCTAGGCGTGAGTGTGAGTGTGAATGGTTGTGTGTGTTGGCTCTGCAAAGGTCTGGCGAGGTTTTCAGGGTGTACCCTGCCTTCCCCCAGAGACGGCTGAGATGAGCGCCAGCCTCCCCGCAACCCTAAGTAGGATTAAGCGGCCTAGAAAATGAGCACACAAACTCCACACAGAAACTCCCGAGCCCGAGATTCGAAAACAGGACGTTCTTGTTGAGGGGTAGACCGCCTCATCACTACGCCACTGTGCTCAGGTTCGAGTACCATCTCTGCATGAGTGTTTCTGTGGGGGGTTTGCATGTTCTCGCCATGCTTGTGTGGGTTTCCTCTGGGTACTCCGGTGTCCTTACACAGGTAAAAGACATGCATATTAGGCTGTGTGTGTGTTGCCCTGTAATAGATTGGCGAGTTGTTCAGGGTGTACCCTGCCTTCGCCCAGTGTCGGCTGAGATAGGCTTCAGCCTCCCTGCAACCCTAATAGCATTAAGGAGTTTGGCAAATGAATGAATGTAGTATTTATGAAACATACGTGTTCTTTTTTATTCTTCCCATCTACACTATAAATGAAAACTTGCTTTGTTCTAAAACATATAAATGTAAAATCCTCCTGACGTGAAAATACTAAAAGTCAAATTACTTCAAGCTTTAAAAAAAAAAAATTAAATATGTTAAAATTCTTTTCTGTTATATGTTCCTCTTTGAGACCTACAGAACCATGTGCCAAAATAGCAAGAAAATAAATATATAATAATTAAAAAAAAAAAAAAAAAAAACCTCGATACTGTTTGCTTCCAGACTGTACTGCTGTAAACTCAGAACAGTCTTGACAGTAAGGGTTATTATGAATACTTCTGAATCAACACTGCCATCTTGTGACCTGCTTTGAGTTAGCTGATTCTATTTTTTCATTGGCCAAGTCATATTTTTGTGAAAGCTAAGGCGAAGAGTAAAAAGATAGAACAAGATCTTAAAAAGTGGACTCAGCACCTGGTCCCAATCCAAACAAATGTGACAACACTAACTCACTTGCCAAACCACTTAATCCTATTATTAGGGTCACTTGAAGCTAGGGCCTATCTCAGCCGACACTGGGCGAAGGCGGGGTACACCCTCACCAGCTCGCCAGACCATCGCAGGGCAACACACACACCTAAGTGCAATTTGGAGCAGCCAATTGGCCTAATGTGCATGTCTTTATACTGTGGGAGGAAACCGGAGTACCTGTAGGAAACCCACTCAAGCACAGGGAGAACATGCAAACTCTACACAGAAACACCTGAACCCAGCAATTGAACCCAGAACCTTCTTGCTATGAGGTGGACATGCTAACCACTACACCACCATGCTACCCATTGTGACAACAAAATAACTGTAATAAAACTGGGGCTCAAATAGTGAAAGAGTGGTTCAGGGAGCATATGAGGAATCCTTTTCACACATGGAGCGGCACCACAGAGTCCTGACCTTAAAGCTGCCCGTTCATTTCCCAGGTATATTAAATAAACTTGAAATACAGTGTTATCTCTTGGAAATAATATAGAATCAGCCACAATGTCTTTCTGAAACCATTTGCTTTCTCCTGTACGCGAGTGTCAATGACCCCTGCAACCGGCGCCGTGTTATTAATAAACATCGCCATCTTTTTTTAATATTCTAAGGATCATATCTCTTCTTCTGACCTCCAGCACTTGATCTCAGACTTTTCCACTTCTATGAATCAGTGATGCAATGACAATTATCACAAATACGCAAGATCGTTCCGCCGGTCACGCGGCCTCATTATTGTTATTGTAAACAGACACAGAACCAAGACAAGTTGTAAAACAGGTGAATAAGAGATAGTAAGCCTGTGAACTGGGGTGAACCATATTGAACCAAAATTAACTGATAAGTAAAGAAAAAAAACACATCGGATATTCACCAGTGAGGGGATACCTTTAACTCTATTGAAAGTATTTGGGAGAAGTCTTTATGGAGTGGTTCTATTTTCCAGTCATCAATTTAAGATGCTGGTAAAAAAACAAACAAAAAAATGAACCCAATAAATGTTGTGATGTTAAGTTTGTTGAAAGAATGCCATGGCGAGTACGTTCCATATGTAATCCAGTGTCAGTAAAACATGGGGGATGAGGACAGACAAAGCTGGACCATCTATAATTATAATCAGATCAGTTCCCCCTTAGGGACAAATACAGCAAAGTGAGTCTAAATTCTATGTGGAGTGCTAAAATATAATGGTATCTTTTGGATGTGATACATATCTCATGCACACACACACACACACACACACACACACACACACGCATAAAAAAAAAAAAAACCTATGTCCTGTGTGAAACACTGTGTGGCTTGACCTGTTTTAAGCCCTGATTAAGTGTAAGACAGCTTTGCGATATCAATATAATGGCTGTCAAAAAATGCCTGAGAGCCACCCAAAGTGTCTGCAGCTTCAGATTAATGTTGTGCTTGCTTTGTGCTTCAGATGACCTTCCTTTTCTCCTAAATGCTGACATCCTGACAGCCAGATATATTGGTGTATTGACACATGATACCTCTTGGGCAGTGGTACCCAACTTTGTTCCTGGAGCTCTACCTCCATGAAGACTTTGGCTCCAACTATAATGGTGTGCACCTGACAGATCTAATCATCACATGAAATCTTTATTTATAATTCTTAAGACTTAATTAGCTGATTAGATGGTCAGGTGGGCATGATTATGGTGGGAGCATAAGTGTTCAGGGAGAGGGTTGGGCACCACTGCTCTTGGGTTTCTTTCCCCTGGCATCTGAAGTACTTTTGGGCCTTGGCTTCTGAGTTTATATACAGATTATATATGAGATTATATATAGGTGTGTGTGTGTGTGTGTGTGTATAAAAAAATTGTTCAGGTCATAATCATTGTTGTTGTTCATATCTTGTAATGATTTTGTATAATTTAAATATATTTTATGTTAATCTCATGTCAAATCAGTCAGAGAAGTCATATGGTGCTCTAGTTTCATATGTTAGTCATAGTGTGACAGTTACTAGAGAGTACCAGTATGGCGTCCACCAGAGCTGTGATTTTCATGCATATCTGTTGCATCAATTCTTCAAGTTTCAAGTTTATTTGTCATAAACAGGTAACAGTGGAACATCATTACCGGCAGTGAAATTCTTGGACTCAGAGCCCCCATAATATTGCACATAAGAAACGAACATTGCACATAAAGAAACAAGTATTGCACATAAAGAATATTTAGATAAAATATAAAGTAAAAAATAAAAACTATACAATAAAGAAATAAAATATAAAGTAAAAGAAGTTGAATACAAAAATACTACAAAAAAAATACTGAAGTGGCTGTAGTGGTAGTGGTGTGCGCATGTGCAGTGTGTACAATGAGCGTGCAAATTATTGTGTGCAATTTGTCCGGTATTTCAGCAGTTCAGTAGCCTGATGGCTTGTGGGTAGAAACGGTCCCTGAATCTGCTGGTGCAAGTCCGGTTGCTCCTGTACTGTCTGCCTGACGGCAGGAGCGTGAAGAGTGTATGGCTGGGCATGGCTGGGATCAGAAAGGATCCGCTGGGCCTTCCTCCTACAGCGCTGTGTGTAGTGGTCCTGGACAGCTGGCAGTTCAGTCCTGGTGATCCGTTATGCTGATCTGACCACCCTCTGGAGAGCTTACAGCTGCCGTACCAGGTTTTGATGTAGCCAGACAAAATACTCTCGATGGTGCATTGGTAAAAGTTGGTGAGTATTCTGGAGTCCATGCGTAACCTCCTCCGCCGCAGAAGAAAGAAAAGCCGTTGTCTTCTTGGGTAGCGTTCTAGCCCATTCTCTTGAAGCGCCTAAAGCCCCTTAGCCCATTCTCATGAAGCGCGCCCGTTCTTCTGTAGTAGCATGCGAACCCATTCTGCTGAAGTGACTGAAGCTGAAAACCCCTGTGTATTCTGGGATGGTGAATTTGAGTCCAAACTTTATGCACATTAATGAGTTGGTACTTAGGCCTCTGGCCAATAGGCAGTAGTTCAGCCTTGAGCAGAGGTGTTATCTCCAGAGAACCAGGATTTATGACTTCTCATTCTTATACCAGTTTAACAGCACAGTTTGTTATCAGTTTTATAAAGGTTTCTATTACATTCGGTCCTTGAGACAAAACATGCATTCCTGACATCTGGTGTTTGATCTTTGAACTTCTTAATCCCGTAAGTGGGTTTTGTTTGAAAGGTGTGATTTATGATGCTTTTAGGCTTACAGGAGGGACAAGATAAAGGGTTTAGTAGCCTTTTGAGGCCATTAAGTTGGAAAAGGGGAGCTTTAAGCTGCATTTTTCTAAAGTGAGATGATTTTAACCAAATGTCCAAGGATGAAATTACTTGCTTATAGTTTTTGTGCATGTTGAGCTACACTGTATTGGTTTAAATGACTAAGTTGCCCCCATCAATATGGCGGACGCGTTAACGTATGGTCGCGCATGCGCTCTCAGTTTTGTTATTATTCAACTTATAAACGTAATATTGTTCTCTTTTTCGACCTCTTTCTGTCTGTACCGTTTATTCAAGCATGAACTATTTTGAAACTTCGTCTCACACACCTGGTACAAAATTAAAACTTTAGATATGTTACGCAGTTTGCTCAAAATGACTGAAGTTCGACCTTCTCGAAACTACAGTCTGCAGGAAGTAGCGCGGACTGGGTTTCCACTGGGTCCTAAATCCCCCTAGGTCATAAGCGATATTCAAATCTTTGATGACGCGCTCAGGTGGCGCGTCAAATGACGCTGGTAATTATTTAAGATCACACCCAGTGTCTCAACGTGAACTTCTTATTCTAATTATTTCTGTTAGAAAATGCTGGAAGACCTTGTTGATAAGTTTTTAGGGGAATAAAACATACATTTACACAAAGGATACAACTTTATTTCTTGCTTTTGTAGAGGGGGACGTAAGAAAGAAGGAGGAAAAGGAGTGCACATTCTCCCACCTCTGAAAAGGTAATGCCGGCTACAGATAGTGGGACACGCCAAGTGGCTCCCGATCCCATACTGGAAGCAGTTTTTGTCACAGCGGTGTCAGAAGCCATGTCTAACCTTTCATGCCCTTCTCCCAAAGCACTTTTATCCAAGTCCATGGCCCCTGAGACATCCAGGACTTGGCCCTGCACGCAGTATGGATTGCCTCAGGGCACCAGTGCAAACAGTGGTGAAGGGACTTCGGGTGTAGTGCTCGGTGCTTACGGACAGCCGAACAACCTGCAGCCATGCTCCAGGATGCTTGATCAGAGTGTGGGTGTTTCAAGTCAGAAATACCAGCATCACTCACAGGAGTCTGTGCTAGACCCAGCCCCAAATTCATCCTCCATGTCTATGAGGCCAGATCACACATGTGAAACCCTCCCCCAGGACTATCCCGAGGGTGAAAACTCCAGCCACCCTCCCTGCCCTAATGCACATGCTGTTTTCTCATACAGCACGGCTGTGGCCGCTCATCCTCTGGTGGTCACTGAAGAACCCCACACCCTCCAGACTTCTGCTACATCGACACTGTTCCTGAACTACTACAAAGATGTTCCACAGGATACACCCATAATGTCCACCCAGCCTCTGACTCTGCCGGACCACTATCAACAGCTGATCGAGGCACAGGTCCTGGAGACAGAGCTAAAGCTACAGGTGTTGTACATATTGCCATATGTACATGCCATACGTGTGGGGGATTGTCTGCATCAGTACAGGCCTCAAGCTCTGGACGGTCCCGTTCACCTTCAGAATACACTGAAAATTGAGATTGACATAGACATCGAAGCTGAGGATTTAGATTCCCTATTCAAGCTCTTGGAATATCTTGAACAGGAATTTAAGATCGACATAGAAGAGGAACTTGAGGATTTGGAGTTCAGGTCCAAGCCCTTGGAATATCTTGAATCCAGATCACAGAGCCGTACAAGAGTCGACAGCGACCAGCTGCATTCTTATAGATTCAACCAAAGCAGCCACCAGTCTGAGCAAACCCAGTGTGTGGTATGCTTATGTGACTTTGAGGTACAAGAGCTGCTCCGAGTGCTGCCCTGCAATCACGTATTCCACATCGAATGTATCGACAGATGGCTCTGGGCTCACAGAACCTGCCCTTTCTGTCGAGCCGAAGTTCAGTGAACCCAGTGATTACCAGTGACTGAGCCTGACACACTCTCTCTTCTTGTTTCTTTTTATTATAAACGTTTTGTGATTTGATCCTGTTTGTATTACATTTTTGTCTTAAGAAAACACACACACACACACGCACACACACACACAAACACGAGTTTAATTGTTCTGCTTACATCAATGTGGAAGAGCAGCTCATTATCACAGTGTCGAAATATCCTGTGCTTTCCGAATCCACACTAAAATTTTACATGGATAATAACCGGAAGTGTGATTCTTGGGTCCACATTTCCAGAACGGTCGGCATTTCCTGTGAATATATACATGTATATACGTTTAACTCTTCCTGATTCACAATTCACAGGAGTCTCCATTCTATACTTGCTGCATGATAATAATGATTCCCCATGATTGGGGTATCATAGTTTACCCCGCCTTCACCCAGGGTTGGCTGAGATAGGCTCCAGCCTCCCCACGAACCCCCACCTATTAGGATTAAGCAGTTCACCAAAAAATTAATAAATGAATAATGCCATAATTTAGTCAGACTATTGAGGCAAATTTGGACTACTGACATGTCCTCCAAATAAGTTTGCGAAAGGTGTCTTACTACAAAAATCAATCAATGAATGAACTGGAACTGGACTGGAAATTTGCAACGCATAATGATCTTTTGTTTCAGAACCAAAAATTTCCCCTGTGGGATTAATACAGTATATCCAAATAATATATTTTTAAAATACTTCCAGTTTAAATTAATACATTTGTATGACTGTTCATATGAATCTGTTAGAAATCTTTTCTCAAAAATAAACAAACAAACAAACAAACAAACATGAAAGAATTATTAATTCATTACGCAGCATGGTGGAATAGTGGTTAGCACTCAATGCATTCGATTCCCAGGCTCTAGTTTCCTCCTCTAGTCCAATGACATGTACTTTAGGCTAACTGATTGTTACAAATTGCCCATAGGTGTGACTGGGAATGGTTGTGTGTGTTGGCCCTGCGCTGGTCTGGTGATCTGTTCAAGATGTGCCCCGCCTTTGCCTAGTGTGGGCTGAAATAGGCTCCAGCCTCCCCGGGACCCTAAAAGCATTAAATGCTTTGGCAAATGAGTGGGTGAGTTCATTCATTCATTCATTTTCTGAACCACTTAATCCTATTAGGGTCACAGGGAGGCTGGAGCCTTTCTCAGCTGACACTGTGCCCAAAGGCAGGGTCCACCATAAACAGATTGCCAGACCATCACAGGACCAACATGCTGTGTACACAACTATTTATACTCACACCTGGGGGCAATTTGGAACCACCAATTAGCCTATCGTGCATGTCATTGGAATGTAAGTGGAAACTGGAGTCTTCGGACAAAACCCATGCAAGCATGTTGAGAACACACAGAAACGCCCTTTCCGAGATTGGGACTCAAACCCTTGACCTTCTTGCTAACCACTCCACCACCATAAACACTCTTACTCACTCATTTGCCAAACTGCTTAATCCTGTTTAAGAGGCTGGAGCCACCCTGAACAGCTCACCAGTCCATCGCAGGACCAACACATACAACAATTCACACTCATACTCACACCTAGGGGCAATCTAGTACAGCCAATTAGCCTTATGTCTGTGGACTGTGGGAGGAAACTGGCATATGTGGAGGAAACCCACACAAGCATGGGTATACAAACAGTATAATAGGACTGGATGAGATAAGGTAGGAACTTGCAACTATTCTACCAGACACGTAGTGCTTTTTTACTGGAGTGGAACAGTGGCATTCTCTGTCCACTGATATGAGCAGGGAGAAAGAAACTGGTGTGATGATAGGGGGGAGGGAGGGGTGATGAAATTATTGGTCGACAGAATAATAAGTGTTAGTCGGCTTAATGATGTTTTGGATCATTCTTAAAACGGATAAAAGTGTGAAATAAATATATATCTATTAACGGGATTTATTTTTTAGCCAAAGCACTATTGTTCATTACATAAACCCCCTCTGAGGTACTTGGTACAGCCTTATTATCCTCTCTGCTTCAGGCTCGCGCATCATCTTCATTATTAGCTGAATTTCTTCCATTCATAAATATTATCTAATCGGATTAACGCAGTGCGTATTACGGCCCGACGCCTGGCGCTGGAATGCGCTTTAACGCTCACGCCACACTTCTTTCTTTTTTGGTTTGATAAATAAATCTCATCCCGAACCTCTGGTGATGTTTCTTGCGCATCTCTTTGTGCTGCTGCTGGAACCGAGCCTGTGGCGGCTGGTCACTGGAAGCCCTACCGACGATAACACACTCCGGAGCGGCCATGGAGAGCAGGGAGAGCCGGGACACAACGAGCACCACAAGGATTCCTACAGTACATTCGCGTCCGAATTTCTGGAGTCCAGATACCTTTCAGACGAAGGTAATACAGCTGGGTTAGTGCGAATGAACTGTGTTTAGGAACATGGGTTGTGTTTTGATTATTGGAGCAGTGTTATTATTAGGCCTGGGGAAAATAAACAGAAAGCTTATTTCCAAGCCTTGTCTGTTTATATATATGGGAAAAAAATATGGCTACATTAGAAATAGCTTTAATTATGATGTATAATACCCCACCACTGATTAAATGAGTCATTTTGACTGATGAATAGGCTCTTGTGGTCTTCTGTGCCTTATTTGGAAAGCAGGTCCTTCTTTCAGCACCGCGGTCAGCACCCCCGACTGAGGATTAAGCCACGCCCTCTGCCTTAAAACTGCACACTGCAACACTCATCACTCATTTTCTGAACCGCTTTTCCTATTAAGGTCATGTGGAGGCTGGAGCCTATCTCAGCCGACCCTGGACGAAGGCAGGGTACAGCTTACGAGACCATCGCAGGGCAACACACACACAACCCTTCACACTCAACTCACACCTAGTGGTAAATTGGAACAGCCAATTAGCTTAATGTGCATGTCTTTGGACTGTGGGAGGAAACTGGAGTACCTGAAGGAAAACCCAAGCAAACATGGAGAGAACATGCAAACTCCACACAGAAATGTCCACACCGTGCCGGGACATGAACCCAGGATGAAAGACACTGGTGGCTTAGTGGCTAGTGCTTTGGGGATACTGATTCGAAGGTCGGGGGTTCAAGTCCCAGTACCACCAAGCTGCCTCTGTTGGGCCCTTGAGCAAGCCCCTTAACACTCAATTGTATTAAAAAAAATAATAAGATGAGTGTCTGTCAAATGCCATAAAATGTAATGTAAATGTCCTTCTTGCTGTGAGGCAGACATGTTTACCACTATGCCGCCATGCTGCCCTGTCAGTACAACAGAATGCTGAAAATTAAAGAATTTCAATTCAAACTCCCCACGCCCCCTTAAAATATCCAAATACCTTAATTGCAATTGTGTCTTTAGGCAGTAGAGTATTGGGTAACAGTGGCGGATGGTGATCTGTCAAACAGGGCATGCGCTACATCATTAAATTTGTCAATTATTTACTCACTCACTCATTTGCCAAACGGATTAATCCTACTAGGGTCAAGGGGAGGCTGGAGCCTATCCCAGCTGACACTGGGACAGGGCGAGGTACACCCTGAACAGCTCGCCAGACCATTGCAGGCCAACACACACACAAACATTCACACACTCACACTCACACCTAGGGGCAATATGGAACAGACAGTTAGCCTAATGTGCATGACTGTGGGAGGAAACATGCACATGAAAAACATGCAAACTCCACACAGAAATGCAACTGCCGAGCCCATGACTCGAACCCAGGACCTAATTGCTGTGTGGTGGACATGCCCAGTCAAAGCACACATCTTTTCCCAAGTTCAGTGCGAAAAATAAGGTTTATTGCTTAGTTGCCTGATGAATGTGACTTTGCATCACAAGGGTGTATGTATTCACTAGGGATGCCCTAACAAAATCTACATAATATGCAACTTTTTCAATATGTGAAGGACACCCTGAACCCTGTTCACAATCATGAGCACATATACAGGAACAAATGGGCTAATGACAGTCAAGGCCAATTTTTTCAAAGCAACAAAAAAGAACTCTAATGGCCTACTAATGGCACATAGCCCTGACCTCAACCCCACTGAATATCTATGGAATTAAATGTTTACTGCTCCTCACCAACATCTGTGCCTGTCCTCAAAAGACTTCTTAGAAGGGTTTGTCACAGAAGCATAGGGTAGATGTTCAACAAGTGCATTCTGGGTGAAATACTCAGGCGTTCACTTACTTTTTGTCCATATACTGTACATTTCTACTGACAAACATATTGAAATGTATTGGATTTTCATATATAGATGGAAACCATCATTGCATATTATTTATTCTGTTTCTGTTAAACATATTCCAAACTAGCGAGGCACTCAATTGCAAGGTACCCCCCAGGAACAAATGGATTATTATAACTTGACATAGTTATAATGAAATGTCTCCCCCTAGTGGGTGTCTGATGAATATTTTACCCCATGCTAAAGATTTTTTAGGGATTTCAGGATTTTTTTCAACATGCTCCTATGCTGTCCTATGCTTGATCACAAAAAATTAAATGGGTTCTTTCCAAGCCCAGGTTGTACCCCTTCACCAAGTTTGATAAAAATCAGATCAGTATAATTTAATAATAATAATGCTTGTTAAAAAGGCCTTTAATAAATTGGTGGATCCAGATCTGTTCCAAAATGTTACAGGTTCTTGCCAGGCCCGTACCCCATCCCTCCACCAAGTTTGAGGAAAACGGTTTAGTATTTTTTGCTAACAGACAAACAGACACTGGTGAATACATAACTCCCTCCGAAAGCAGCGGAGGTTATAATTTCTTCACTCTTATACAGTGAATAAAGCAGCTGCTTGTCTTTGTGTCACTCAGGTTATCCTTTCCCAACTGCACCACCTGTTGACCCCTTTGCCCGCATCAGAGTCAGTGATTGTGGAGTAACAAAAGGTTGTATAAGGTGAGTCTACTGTTTAACATTTCATATATTAAAATGCTATGCATTAGAAGATGCATGCTGACTTTGACAGCAGCTCGTGCAGTAGTTCCAGCTGTAAGGTTTATATTAATGTGTTTCTTCCCAGACATGAAATGTGATAAAGTTTCATACTTTATGGGTAAATTGTTTTGTAGTTTGTCTTCAGTATGAAACGGGCTGTAACTGTAAACGGATCAAATGTATGATGTGTCAATCATTGTGAGAGATTTTATTTAGACATTTGTGACAGATCACTGCGGAAATAAATGGAAGGAACACATCTGGGTGTGCTGTTATTGAAGAGTAATCAATACAGGCATTACACTACGCCACTGTTGATTATATATTTCCCCCCGCGCAGCATATCCGAAAAACTTGTCTATCTTTGGTTAGGAAGTAAACTGATAATTCAATGTCACTGGTTCTTGAGATGGAATGTCATTTAGTTTAATTTCATCCACCAAACCTGAGGTGCATGATTGTTTGAGTATATACTACACGGGGATTTTATGGTTTATTTTTTTATATATTTTTTATATGATGTGGATGTGGATGTGGGTGAGCTCCAAGCGCACATGTGAGAAGGTATACAGGCTAAAAGCTGTGTAATAGTGTTTCCTTGAACCACATTCAGAGTTTAGGTATATACTACATGAAAACATAAAGAAAACAAACTAAAATAAGATTCTTATAGTTTACATTTACATACATTTCCCATGACAGGGGCAGGTCAGGTGAGCGCTGAGTGGCGAACTGCAGCCCTTCATCCTACTCATTCAGAGTTTATTATATACTACATGGAAAACAAAGTAAAGCAAACTAAAACAAGGTGGTGTTTCTTAACACACTTTAAGAGAGTTTTATTATATACTACATGGAAATTTCTGTGTGGCCAGTGGTGTAATGTTAGGGTGCTGGGCTCATGATGGAGTGGTCAAATCCCTGAAAGACCCCCACCATGCTAAAACCCCTGGGCATGGTCTGAATAACAAGTGTGCCTCTGTCTACCCAGCAGTAAAAATGGGGACCAGTGATGGACTAGTGTTCCATCCAGGAGAAGTTGAACTGCTAGTTGCTTCATAACATAGTTTTTAATAACTCTGAGGCTGGAGCCTATGTTAGCTGAGTCTGAGTGAAGTCTGGGTACACCCAGGACATCTCGCCAGTTCATCCTCGTACTAACACACAACCTTTAACACAGACACCCTTACACGTAGGGGCAATTTGGAATAGCCAATTAGCCTAATGTGCATGTCTTTTGACTGTGGGAGGAAACTGGAGTACCAGGAGGAAGTCAGCACAAGCACAGGGGACAACATGCAAACTCCACACACAAAAAAAAACCATCACCAATCCTGGGACTCAAACGCAGGACCTTTTTGCTGTGAGTTGGATGTGCTTACAAGTGAACAATAATTTTTTAATAATGTCTGTTTATTTGTTTTTCTATGTATATGTGTGTGTGTGTGTGTATAGGTATGGAAAGCCAGGCTGTGATGCAGAGACATGTGAATATTTCCTAAGTTACAGGCGCATTGGTACAGATGTTGAGTTCGAGATGAGTGCAGACACAGATGGCTGGGTTGCTGTTGGCTTTTCTTCTGACAAGAAAATGGTGATTTTAAAGAAAGCACACACACAGACACACACATTAAAGAAAAGTCAGGGTCTTTTCATGAGCCATAGCCTAAGAGAAGCGACTTTGGGACTGAAAGGTCTCTGGTTTGTTTCCCGAACCAGCAGGAAAAATGTGTGGCAGTGGGGGAGTGAGCTGCACCTTCCCTTCCTCCACCTTTATGGCTGAAGTGCCCTTGAGCAAGGCACCTGACCCCCAACTGCTCTCCGGGCACCCCCAATGTGTGTGGCAGCCCACTGCTCCGAGTGTGTGTGTGTGCTCACTGTTTACGTGTGTGTGCTCACTTTGGATGGGTTAAACACAGAGGCAATAATTTCCCTTGCAGGATTAATACAGTATAGCAAAATGATCTGCTGTCCCCCTCCCAGGGAGGTGATGATGTCATGGGCTGTGTCCATGATGATAATGGCCGGGTGAGGATCCATCATTTCTATAACGTGGGCCAGTGGGCCAAAGAGATCAGACGGAACCCAGCGCGGGATGAGGAGGGTCTATTTGATAACAACCGGGTGACTTGTCGCTTCAAGCGCCCACTTCATGTGCCACGGGAGGAAACACTGGTGGACTTGCATCTCAGCTGGTACTACCTGTTTGCCTGGGGGCCTGCTATACAAGGTATGTGTGTATTAAGGGTATTAGGGGTATTACGCAACACCTTCATCAGTATCTGTATAGTACTCCAGATATCTGGATGTGCTTTTAGATAACTAGTGGGTATGCGCTAAAAAAAGGTACGTTTGTATATATTGATGTATGTATGGATCTTATTTTCTTTCACTCACGGTGTCAGAGACACATGCTAGACTTGTAACAAATTTAGACTTGTAGCGGGACGACCCAGACTACTGGGCGCACTCAGCAGCCAGTCACTGTGTCTGCATGTCTGTCATGATATCCTACCATGAACACTGTGCTCTTAAGCTGTATCTCCACAAACACTATTGGAAAATATATATTAGGGTCACATGAAAGGTCTTTGGACAGGCATTTAGAAAAGGTGTATTTGGTTGCTATGGTAACCCTGGTTGCTGGGGAAACATTCTCCACAATTGTCTATGATAGACACTTTATGTTGGCTTGTATGAAAGGGCTTTATATATATATATATATATATATATATATATATATAGGTATATAAGTGAGTAAATAAACTGTGTTTGTGTTGGTCCTTTGATGGTCTGGCGAGCTGTTAGGGGTGTGCTCTGCCTTTGAACAGTTTCGGTGAGAATATATCATGATGTATATTTATTCTATTAGGATTAAGCAATTCTGCAAGAAAACAAAAAAATTAACTATACT
>JAQMYF010000004.1:8135372-8152872 GCA_030014195.1 Neosilurus mollespiculum
TTTGGGAGAGTGTGTGGTTACTTTTTGGGAGAGTGTGTAGTTACTTTTTGGGAGAGTTTGTAGTTACTTTTTGGGAGTATGTAGTTACTTTTTGGGAGAGTTTGTGGTTACTTTTTGGGAGAGTGTGTAGTTACTTTTTGAGAGTGTGTAGTTACTTTTTGGGAGAGTGTGTGGTTACTTTTTGGGAGAGTGTGTGGTTACTTTTTGGGAGAGTAATTACAGTAATACCACTGTATACAGTTTCTCTATTCAGAGAAACAAATGTACTTAGTATAGATTTAGGAACCGCCTAAAATTGGAGCTTGTGATAGATGTCTCTATTGATAGGGGTCCTAGCAGCGCATTCCCTTTCACTCGCTGAATTTCACGTTCATTTGTATTACCCTTCTTATTACTTTTGTTATCCACTTAACAAATTCATGTACTGTCAAGCTTCTGATTTCAGCATTTACTCTATGAGCATTTTTTCACCTGCCAGTCTAGTCTGTCTGCCTACCTGACAAACGATTGTGTGTTGTTTATTCTGTGCGAGTCTGAGTGGTGGTGTTTGACGTCTATTTTTCGGGTTTCAGCGTTGTTTTTCATAATAATTTTTTTTAAATCACTGCCCCTCATCATGTAAGCCAATCAGGATCAACTCAGCAATGCAGCAGCCTTATTGGGTTTCCTGAGGTGGGCACACATGGACACCGGATGGACACGGGACAACTATCCAAGTCATATTCCATGACTATGGTGCTCTGCTGAAAATACTATTTATTCTGATTGACATTAAAGATTATAGGGATTCAGCAGGGTGTATATTTTTCTTACATTTTTTAAAATAATAATATGTATGTACCCATATCATGCTAGATTGTGAAAGTTCCATGTATACGATTCTCACTGAAAACTTCCTCTGTGTGTTTTCCAGGTTGGAACATTAGTGTTGGGTTACGTGCTGGCTGTGGCATTTAAATGGACACCGCGTATGGAAGGTTACCTACGCACCATGTCTGTGCCCATTTGGACTGTTCTTATATTCTACCTGGGTAAGTCTGACGCAGATTGGCTTAGGACCCAGAGGAGAAACTCGGCCGCTGAGGGGTGGGAAACGGACAAAAACTGAAATGTACAAATTAGATTTAGTGTAGTTTGGCATCGAGTCCAAGCAAGTCAAAGTGTTTTATCTGCTTTGTGTTTAAGAAAATGAATGTATATTAAAACCAGTAGAGAATTATTCAGTCTGATAAAACCCTGTCGATCTGAATAATTCTCCATATCATCCATCAACTCATTCAATAATTGCTTATTATCCACTCATGTAGTGCATCTGTCGTATAAGTCGCTGTGTGATTGTGATTCATATAAAGCTACAGAAAACTGAATAACACCTCATGTGTGTTCATTTACTGCAGAGTGTGTGTGTGGGTGTGTGTGTGTGGGTGTGTGTATTTTTCTCACCTTACACCTTGCTTTGTTTTTGTTGTTTCAGTATCTCTGACAGGAGCCTGGCGAGTTCCCATCTTTGTGGTGGCGGTGATTCTGCTAATCGTGGGCTCTCAGGAGAAAGCACCAGTACCAGGAAAAGGTGAAAAAATGGGAGGAGTGTCATTCTAGTCATGATGCATGTATGGTATATATATATATGTGCAATAATGAATGCAAGAAGGTCCTGGGTTCGAGTCTCGGCCTTGGGCATTTCTGTGTGGAGTTTGCACGTTCTTCTCGTGCTTGCATGGGTTTCCTCCTGGAACTCCAGTTTTCTCCGACACTCCAAAGACATGCAGTTTAGGCTAATTGGCTGTTCCAAATTGCCCCTGGGTGTGATTGTGGGTGTGAATGGTTGTGTGTGTTAGCCCTGCAGTGGACTGCTGAGCTGTTCAGGATGCACCCCGCCTTCACCCAGTGTTGATTGAATTAGGCTCCAGTCGCCCCTTGACCCTAATAAGATTAAGTGGTTTGGGAAATGAGTAACTGAGTCCACTCTCTCTCTCTCTCTCTCTCTCTCTTTTTTTTTTGCTGATTTCTAGGGGAACTACCAGGTCAGGTCCTTTCCTTTGCTGCTAACACTATCTACATGGCCATTACCTGCAGTAACCACCGGCCTGTGGCTGAGAATGATGAAGAGAGTGATACCAAAGCACCATCTAAAGGTAAAAGAAAAACCCCACCCCCATACACAGATCACACAATCATGCTACAAGAGATGTATATTATAATCGACACCCTCAAAGTCTTTCATTGAATAATAACTGCAGGGATTAATCTTTCACCTGGCAACATGTTATTAAGCAATTATAGAACGAGAAGAAGTATGACACGGAGAATTATTCAGATGAACGGGGTTTCATAGGATAACGCCCTCTGAGGTCTGAATAACTCTCCATATCATCCAGAAGCTGAATTCTGTAATCGTTTTATTATTCATTCAAAATATTTATTTAAAAGTCCGGCGGAAAGCGAGTCGTAGCCGGTGTGAGCTGTAAGTCAGCACGCTATTCCTCGCTAACACCATTTTCGATCCATTCTCGAAAAAATTAATCAAAAGTTTAGAACAAAATAAGAAATGAAAGTATTTTTAGAATGATTATAATTTAAATTATAAGTATACTTTAAAGTATTATGGGGTGGCACGGTGGCGTAGTGGTTAGCACGTCCACCTCACAGCAAGCAGTCCCTGCCTGGCTCAGGTGTTTCAGTGTGGAGTATACATGTTCTCCTCATGCTTGTGTAGGTTTCCTCCAACAGGCCAAAGACCTGCTCATTAAGCTAACTGGCTGTTCCAAATTGATCCGAGGTGTGAGAGTGAGTGCGAATGGTTGTGTGTGTGTTGCCCTGCGATGGTCTGGCAAGTTGTTCAGGGTGTACCCCATCTTCGCCCATCTCAACCGACCCCCTGGCGCCCATCTCAGCCGACAGCTCGCCAGGCCATTGCAGGCACCACACTCACAGTCACACCTAGATGCGATTTGGAACAGCTGTGCATGTCTTAGGGCTGTGGGAGGAAACTGGAGTACCCGGAGGAAACCCATGCAAGCACGTGGAGAACATGCAATCTCCACATAGAAACACCCGAGTACAGGAATTGAACCCAGGATATTCTTGCTATGAGGTGGTCGTGCTGTCCACTGCGCCACCATGCCGCCTCATTGTAGCATCTGTATGGTTACATTACAGCAGCAACATGAACTCGTGCTCTGTCATATACAGTAGGTCTGCCACATAATGTGGTTGTTGTTCAGATAGCGGTGTGAAGTGGATTTATGTATATTTTTGGTATACACATAGACGACGCCAAAACGAGTGAGGTTTTCATCACGCCGCTGCGCCCTCGCCCGGATCTCCAGAGTCTTGTACACAAGGAGAAAGCCAGCGATATTTATTTTGTGCTGCTGGTGTGGGCCATCGTGCTGGTTCAGATCTGGCTCAACCTCTGGATCCTGCAGCTGTTGCCCATCCCTTTTGCTGGTAATCTGTGTGTTTTTGTTTGTATGCAAGATGGACAAAACGTCAATCATTTTGATATGAAGAAGAATTAGTATGTATTGGTCCATGCACGCGTGTGTATCTGTGTATGTGTGTGTTTGTGGGTTTGCTTTGACAGTGTGGGTAATTAAGAGGTTGGTGGTCCATTTCGGGGTCAAGAATTTTGCCGAGCGGACTTTAGCAGCGTGGTGGGTGGTGCTGGAGAAGTTTATCAGAGACCGACAGGATGCCCTGCTGCCTGGACCAATTAAAGGACTTGCACAGTTTCTACTTCGGGTCGATACCAAGGTAACGCCTCTAGTAGATCCACGTACAGAGAGCCGTCGGTACAGTTACCTGAAGAAATCTCATATGAAAAAGTCAGCCTGTCATGACACGTATACATAAGTACACTAATTATCTGGAGATGGTGCATATCGTGAGGAAACCCAGTTTGCTTTTCAGCTGTTCTCCTAAACCATTAACATGAAGCAACTTTGAAGCTGCATCCACACAGGAAGCTGTGAGCGGCAAACGATCATATAAGGTCAATGAACAATAGCGAAATGAGCGATGAGATGGAATTTTCTCGAGTGACACAAATTGGGTTCAGAGTTCAACGTAGCTGAACTTTCACAAAATGAAACTCGGTATATAACCAATCAGAACTTAAAGATGTCAGTGATTGACAGACGCGGCCAAACACTGAGTTCCCCAACAGCAACAAACAGTTTAATGACTCCGCCTACTCCAGCATGGAAGTGCGGTTCGTTATTGCTGCGTGCTTGGGTCTATTCTTGGGTCCAAGTTTCCGAAACTGTTGTCATTTCCCGTGAGAATATATTTATGTCTAACTCTTCCTGGTTCATGATGCACAAGAGTCTCTGTTCTATACATACCACATGATAATAATAAGCTATTTATTATGATAAGTAAACATATGAGCTAATGATTATATTAGCTATTTATTAGTGAAGTCGTTGATAATGCTCGTGGATTTACACTTCCTGTAGGGAAACATTTGTATGCGGGGAACATGAGAGGGTTACCTAGGCAACCAAAGCTGGGCATGATGAAAATGAAGCGATTTGCATGTAGCTCGAATTGCTTGTCGTTCATTGCTCCCTGTGTGGATGCCACCTGACGCTTATATAAAACATGATGAAAATCTAGAGTTTAGATGAAGAATAAAGGACATCAACATTGATTAATTTCCAATAGCAGCTCAACTTAATGTTTTATTCTTGTTAAACCACAGCAATTTGCTGAGGATTGCATTGTTTTTATGACTGAATGATATAATAAATTTATATATGTTTATAATTGCATCTAATTTAGTGGAAACAAGCTAGTTCCTGTTATTACTAGTGTTCCAGCAGCCATAAACATTTGTTTTGTCCTAACATGTTAGAAAACGTATATTTAGTTACTGTTACAAAGCCATGATACGGGAGACTCCTTGCAAAGGGGCGGAGTGACCCCTCCACTGAGTCCCGAGTAAATTAGCTTTTGGTATACTGTTAGAACAAACTTGTTACAAATACAGCGGGAAACACTGTCGAAGCTGTTGAAAATGAATCAATATGTTCTGACCAATCAGAATCAAGAGTTATTAAGTATGAACGTGGTACGAAGCGGTGCATGTCATTAATTCATCGCTAATTTTCTTGTCACAGATGATTCTGTAGTTGCTTGTGTAACGCCTTGGATCTCGCCTGTGGAAATTTTTTTCAGACTTTCTGAAATAAAATCAAAAATCAGCCGTGATCATAAACAAGTTGTCGATAAGTGTTGTGTAACGTTCTAACGTTGCTCTTTGAGAAGAGAGAAGTCGATGTTTTGGTCTTGTTGGCTCTCTCTTTGTATCTGCTGTTAGACTTAATGTAGTTTAAAGTGAATGAAAAGCGCCCGGCCAATCAGATTTATCTGTAGCTGTATGGATTAGAAGATAGTCATTCAGTGTGTTCAGTAATGTTGTCCTGAATATTCACTCGTGTTATTGTGTCTTCACCCACGTCTCCAGTGACCACATGTGATCAGTTCTCACTTCTCTGTCTCGCTTCATTTCTGTTTGCAAAGTGCATTCCTTCTTTTAACCAGTGAGAGGAAGCTAAAATGTGTCTGGTGCCTGTATCAGGCCTGTATCACAAGGTGGCTCAGTGGTTACGGCTGTGGGTCACTGATCCAAAGGTTGGGGGTTCAATCCCTAGTACCACCATGCTACCACTGTTGGGCCCTTGAGCAGGGCCCATAACCCTCAATAGCTTATTTGTATGAAATGGGTAAAGATAATTACCCATCTGGATTAGAAGAGTGTCTGCCAAATGCCATGAATGTAAAAGCGTGGTCATGTGACCAAGCATTTCACCAGAGGAATGATGAAGCCCATAGCGCAGTATGTGCTTCTCTTGAGTTTATTTCACATTAGAGCAGAATATGAAAGCAGACATCCCATGCTACCCCCCACATTTGCAGCATTTAGCAGACGCTCGTATCCAGAGGTGCTTTAAAGTCTCTATCAGTGAATACATTGTTATACTGGTTCATGAGGACATAGTATACTAAATATAGACTAATATACATAGACTCTGTATATTAGTCAAACGCAGTGGGTAGGTGTTATGTGTTTTTGTGTGTGTGTAACAGTGCTAATCTAAGTACTGCCGAAAAATGGTAGGATTTCAGCCATCACCCCACCCCAAACAAGTGATTGTAAAAGTACTGCAGCCACGGCCAGCAATCATCATGTTGCATCACAGCAGCGTGTGTTTTATTGCTGTCTAAATGTTATACTGCTGTTTAAAACCTGTTTTCAGTAGCAATTTGGCTGGAATTCTGGAGTGTTAATAGCAATACTGTCCATTGAAAAAGACACTCTGGTTCACATGTTTATCATGTTTACAATAACAAGATTTACGCAACAATTTATCATCACCGATTCATATGAAGCGGAAAAGTCAGAGATCAAGTGTTAAGAAATTGAAGAAGGCACATGATTCCGAAAGAGATAAAACTACCACCTTATCACCCCCCCCTCCTCTCTCACACACACACACACACACACACACACACACACACACTACATCAGATGTCTTTGAAGTTTGTTAAAAGCTGCTGATATTTTACTGTGCACGTCACCCGTGTCTGTGTTGATGGCCGCCATCTTGTTTCAAAGATAGTTCTGTGCTCTCGTCTCCACATGGCGTGTGCGCTATGTTTACCTTCACCAGATTATCGTGCTCGGTACATTGATCATTGACAGTCATGTACATGAGTAAGAAAATGGATTCAGAAAGACACTGCGGCCGATTCCATTTTCCATTCCAAAGTGGATCACGGGCTATAGGAATGGGTTCTCTCCGTCACACTTTAGTTTCTGGAAGTTTACTGGGGCTTTCAAACTTGCTGTGCTTGTTCTGTATTGGCATATTATGAAATGGTCCTTTCAGTGCGAGTGTCTGGACCCCTGTGGTCTATTTTATTTTCAAGAGATAACACTGTATTTCAGGTTTATTTAATGTACAGTACCTGGTAAGTAAATGGGCCCCTTTAAAGCATTTAGACTGTGTTTTTTTGGCTGTTGTCACAGTTTATTATGACATTGTTTGTGTGTGATTGTGGACATACATTCACTTATGCAAAGACCCCTTCACATCGGGTGCACACATGCATCCTGGGTAAAGTGGATCTGTTAGGTTATTTAATATGCTATTAATTAATTGATTTATTTTGTATATTTTTCACTGGAAATCTGATGGACAACAAGGCATGCATTGCTTTTCTTCCAGAGTTGAAAAACAACAGCGCACTTTGCAAACGGAAATGACATGCATGTTTAGAGCCAGGAAGTGAGCCATGATCACAAAACCACCTGATTTTGTATTTTTACTTAATCCTACACCGTAACCTTTATCACAGTGCAATACGGATCTCTCCCGTTATTTTCGTGCTTCTATCCTGTCCTGTTCTCTTGCTGCCTGAAGAAAAAAAGAAAGAAAAAACAACACGTTGATGTTTGCTGCTTTTCTGCACTCTTATTGGTTGTTTCTAATAACACTTTGTCTCTCTGTCTCCCTCCTCAAAGCTCTGGCATTGGCTTAACAAGCAGGTAAATGGTTTGCGCTAGCGAGAGTGGGAGAGAGACAAGGGATTAAAAAGATAACAGAAAGGAAGAGCGAAAGTGTAACAGTGTGAACACTTAGTACCTAGAAGCTTGGACTGACGCTGCTTTTTCCCCTCATCCACTGTCATCCCTCCATCTTTCTGTTTTGAGCTGAACTTGCAGACTTACGCTTCTTGCTTTTGTTTGTGTGTGTGTGTGTGTATACCGCTTTTGTTCTGTGGATAAGACCGAAAGCTTTTCCTGTCACGTTTCGACGCAAATGTTTGGCATGAAAGCTGTCCTGTAAAAATCGAACCTGTGAGGCTTCTGTCTTTTCCACAGATGTAGGCGTGTGGACCTGGTTGGCTTCAGTGTATGTGTGAGATGCACGGAGAGAAACCCAGATTAGGCATGTGCCTGTAGCAGGTTATTTACTGAGTTAAATATTTAAAACACATTATTATATAATACAAGAACTACGAGTAGCTTCAAATGAAACTATCTGTTTATTAGCTAATATTTTCTTTATCGTTTTTATCATCAGTCATATTTGGGTTTTTTAATAAGTTTATAATTCTGACCCACAGGTAGCGCATAAACGTTGATAGTTAACATTAATTATGCAGAAAATGGTTATGGCCCACTGGGCTGAGAGTTACAGCTCACTGGGCCGAGAGTTACAGCTCACTGGGCCGAGAGTTACAGCCCCTGGTCCGACGGTTACATCCCACTGGTCCGACGGTACCAGCCCACTGTTCCGACGGTACCAGCCCACTGTTCCGACGGTAACAGCCCACTGGTCCGACGGTTTCAGCCCACTGGTCCGACGGTTTCAGCCCACTGGTCCGACGGTTACGTCCCACTGGTCCGACGGTTTCGGCCCACTGGTCCGACGGTTACGTCCCACTGGTCCGACGGTTACAGCTCACTGGTCCGACGGTTACAGCTCACTGGTCCGACAGTTACAGCCCACTGGTCCGACAGTTACAGCCCACTGGTCCGACGGTCACGTCCAGCTGGTCCATCGGTTACAGCCCACTGGTCCGACGGTTACAGCCCACATCCGAAAGTTACAGCCCATTGGTCTGAGGTCACTGCTTATTGGTCCAACAGTTACAGTCCACTGGTCTGACAGCCCATAATCCTTACCCATCTGAACTAAGAAGGGTGCCCATCTGATTTGCGCAAGATGCTTGTATGAGAGTTTTTTTTGCACTTTTATGAGGTTTTTTTTTTTATTGTAATCTTTTATGAGTAGGGCTGTTGGACCAGTGGGCTGTTGAAACATAGCGCAATCCCCCAAAAAACACCCTGTGTAAAACTGATTTTACTCCACTGGCGGACAAAGCAGTAGCCCAGATGTCTGAAACAAGTAGACGTCATGTCCGGGCTATTACTTTATTGTTTCATCATAGCTACTCAGCAGAAGGTACAAAAATAAAAGAAACACTAGTTTAACACTTTGCTTTTAACAAAACAAACACTGTTAGTTCCTAAAACCCCCGATGCTACCTACATGGATTGGATGGTCGAGGTACAATCTGACCGTCAGTACAACATACTTTTTTCCAGGACATATATAAAGTCCAGTGCAGTGCTGTAACGTTACTTGCAGAGTTACATTGTGATTGAACATATTCCGAGAAAATTTAGGCAGTAGCCGTATGCGATAGCCAAAACACCATAGCATATATCCGAAACATTTGCCAGTGCTTAGCTCACTTCTTGCAGAGGCCACAAACGCAGTGTGCTACAAGATAACATCCTTATTTCATTCATTCATTCATTTTCTGAACCGCTTATTCCTAATTAGATAACATCCTTATTTGTTTTCCTAATCAGCTAACTAGGTGACTTTAATCAGCTAGCCATTAAAGTAGCTACCAATTTTCCCTGCCTACCAAAACACAAGCTCAGGCATCACAGTGGAACTTTTAATTACCTATTGGTGAGCTTGCTAATTCATTTTTTGTCTTTCCAAATCCAACCTGACCACTTCTGCTAAACATTTTGTGCTAATCTAGTAAAGAGTCGTATCAGGATAGAGGAGTACTGTAGTGGAAATCGCCTATCGGCACATGCCTGAATCAGGCGCACTGGGCAGGGTGGCTTTTGGTTTGGCGTGAGTCCCAGGTGGAGGAGGATTTTCCCCTGGGGGTTGGCCCGTGCTATTTTGGGATGTGGCACTTGGGGAAAGAGAAGCTTGGTTGTGTCATGAGGTTTTTAAAGAATGCTGGTCCATGTAGTAAATAGTAGTGATATATGAATGCATAGCATCAGTCTAGTTATACTTATAAAGTAATGTAAATTTACACTGATTGGGATGTTTATTATTACCTTTTTTGAGTTTTACAGTCAGAGTTCATCGGGGTAATGGGGTCTTTTTTCATTCAAATATATTTAAATCTACAGTAATTTTAATTCAGTAATTCAAATTACTTCCACTACAGCACTATAATTTAGTTTTAAAGAATGGCGGCATGGTTAGCACAGCAAGAAGGTCCTGGGTTCGAGTCTTGGGCTGGGCGAAGGCGTTTTTATGTGAAGTTTGCATGTTCTTTCAGCGCATGAGTGGGTTTCCTCCAGGTACTCCGGTGTCCTCCCACAGTGCGAAGACATGCACATTAGGCTAATTGGCTGTTCCAAATCGCCCCCAGATGTGAGTGTGAATGGTTGTGTGTGTGTGTATTGGCCCCTCGATGGCCTAGGGAGCTGTTCAGGGTGTACCCGGCCTTCGCCCGATGTTGGCTGAGATAGGCTCCAGCCTCCGGGCTACCCTGATAGGATTAAGCGATTTGGCAAATGAGTGAGCATTTTTAAATCACCCATTTGCTCCCTTAGGCTAATTCGCTAATACTCCTGTCAATCATTTTTACTTCTTATGAATCTATCAATCTAGAGTGAATCAGTCCTGAGCTCAGCCTCTCCTAAACATGCTGAGAGAACATGAGATTCCCCGAAGTGCAGAGTCAGATATAGAACACTGTCACCCCAGTGAAAGGAACAGATGGTGCTGAAGGTCACTTTAAGGTCTCAGCATGTGGCTTTGGCTCATTGTCATCAGCTATCTGCTTTTCGACTCATATTTCAATGTACTTATAACTCTCGCCTAATCTTCATCACCCGAAAACATGCACAAGTGTCTCTGACTAACACCTACTACACCAGTGTTGGGCTGTGATGAGCTCTAATTAGCCACATGACTAAACCAGACATGGGAACAGGATTAGACTGCCTCAGACTGGACCTTAGAGCTACGGGGAGCACAGAGAAACCTGGCCTGCTGTTAAAGTAGCGCTCCTTTTCTGCAACACTTATCTATGTCCATTAACCACTTCCTGTTTAGCAGAGCTCAGTGTTAGTACAGTCAGTCACAGTTTTATGCCTGTCGGCTCTGCATCACGGTTGTACTTGAATGGACTGTACACTCTTAAAAAAGGGGTTCCACTATATTATTATTCTTTTTTTGAATGTATAAAGGTTCTACCGCGGGGGAGAAGCTGACTGGAAGTCTATAGTAACTTAAAAAGCCACTCTTAAAACCACGTTGAACAGAAAAGCAGCTCAGATGGCCTTATTATAGAAGTAGTTTATTTTGTTTAAATTAAAGGGGCGATGTGTTTTTTTTTTTTTTTTTTTTTTTTAATAAATAAATAAATAGATTAATGATTAATTGATTTTTTTTTAAGAAAATAGTCTAAATATCATGAATGGTCAACCCAGACATAATCATTCGTATAGATGGAAATTCGTATGAAGGATACGAGACATGAATCAGGTTCATACATTACGTTTGTTAGGGGTTTGCAACGTGATTACAATCTTTGAAAACTGTTCAGCACAACATGAAGTCCATGTTGCAATCCATTTCCATCTGAAATATACTGGGCTCAAAAACTCTTGACTCCTTTTGATTTACAAGCTGAAAAGCTATTCCATAAATATCTACAAGGATTTTTGGACATACTGGTGTATTTAGACGTCATTTTTTCGCAACTAATTTTGGTTAAAATCATGATATGGCTCCTTTAATGTATAATAGGGAACAAAAATTTCTCCAAAACCTTAGATCTAGAACCCAAGATGAGAAAAAGTGAGCTGTCTGATTAGGTAGAACCCATATGAGTGAACAAGTGGCCTTGTGGGACGTGGGGGTGTGGCCAACATTGTTGTTGTGAATGAGAGGTGTGGCCAGGTAGCGGACTTGAAAATGGAAACACCTATTGATGTGTGTATCAGTTAACGTGTGGGTGTGTTTGTTCCAGCAAAGAGGATACAAAGGAGAGCGAGCACGGTGTTGATCTCCTCTTCCTGGAGACTGGTGGGTTCAGTGGGTCCTTGTTGTTCTCTATTCTTTCTCCATCAAAGCCGAAGCTTGCTTTGAAGAAGTGTTCGAAGGAGCTTCCTCCCACTAAAGAACTCTGTGAACATGGCATACAGGTATCCTGGAAGGTCTACATCAAGCTGGGAGCCACTTGCTCCACTGCTTCCACCAATTCCCCCCTTCAGCCCTTGTCATAGATGTCTTTTTTTCCGGTCACTCAGGACGCCATGCTCCCTCTCTCCATTTATCCTCCCCGCTGGAATAAACACGCAAACGTTAAGGGGTTGATCAGGTTAGAGGTGCGATAAAAAAGCGACAGACGCGAATTGATGGTTTTGCGAATTGTGAAATTCGCGTCAGGATGTTTTGCGACTCCACATGCAAGCAAATATTTTGCAGCTTAAATACGTATATAACGAGAAAGTCGTGCGACTGATTTGCGAGTAATTTGCGATTGGTTTGCGGATGTTTGGCGAAAAAGCGAATCTGTCAGAAATCAGTCGCGTTTTGTTCTCAAACCATTCGCTTTTTATTCAAGTGTTATTAGAGCAAACAAAGTGTGAATAAAATACAAACAATGAAAAAATACACAGAATATGGCAGCAAGTCTCAAACTTTTCTTAAACTTTCCATGTGGAAGTCTCCAACTTGACGCTTTTTCTTGCAAACGAAAAATAACGACAACTTAGCGACCTTCTCACGACATGTGCGGACTGTTTGGGAAGAGTTTGAGACTACTCTGCATCAGAGCCTACAAATTTACGAACATTTTGAGAATGAAAAGCGACAGCGGCAAATTGCTATTCGCGTCAGTCGCTTTTCTATCGCTCTATTGCTCTCGTGTGATCACACCCTAATTGATACAGACCCCTATTCACAGCCTTGCTTGGCCACGCCCCCACATGCCACAAACCCGTAAGACACCTGTTCAAGTTATACCCCGCCTCTTGTCTGGAGTTAGTTGGGATTGGCTCCAGCTTCACATGTGACCCTGATGGATAAGCGGTCTCGATGATGGATGGATGGATGGATGGATGGATGGACACCCTTTTTCTAAGAGTGTGCCACGTTTGTGACCTAATTAACAAACATATAACCAGGTAAACATTTGCACCAGCGCACAGTTTATGATGATTCCCCAGGTGTATAGACCCTATATGGATACTGCTTGGCCAGCCTCTTCCTCTGGGTTTACCTCTAGGACAGTGCAAGCAGGTTTCTCTCTGTGCTCACACTCACTTGATGTTTTAGTATCTACACCTGCCGGGAGCTAATCCGTATGTTTCTCCCTTGTTTCTTTGTTTCTTTTCCCTCCTTCCTCCACCAGATGATCATATGGTTGGAGAAATCACTGGATAAACTCATCAGCATCTTCATCATCTTTCTTCTGGTCACAGGGACACTCCTCATGGCCCTCTTGCTCACTGCCATGGTACGCAAAATCCACACACACAAAAAAAAAACGGCTTTAAAATGGTTGTACGGTATCTCAACGGAATAATCGCGTTTGAACATGTTTAATTTGTAATGGTGTTGGTTTTTATCAGGTGCATCATGAGAGCGCTCATATCGTAGAGGTCACCAGTAACCTGATCAACGAGACTCTCGCCAACCACCCTGAGTGGGCCAAGTAAGACACAGGCCAACACATACACACATAAAACACACGCTGCGACATAATGCAGTGCTTTCTGAAGTCTCCTGTGTATGTGTATGTGTCACAGCTGGCTTCCGGAGGCTCGTGTTGTTCAGAAAGCTCTTAACTCGGCAGCCACAAACGTGTACCAGCACGGGAGAGAGTGGATCACTCAAAAGGTAGAGCTCACAGCTTTGTAAGTTTAAAGCAGGTCAGAGCGGGTTCGCCAGCTTTATACGGTGGAAAGGTTTGCACTCACTGTATCGTTATAATGCGACTAAAGGCAGCCAGTGAGCATCCTACATATGTATGCGCCATTTATGAAAAATGCAGTGGGTGTGTGTTTGTGTAGCTCCACAAGATGCTCGGCGAGAAAGTCAACAACACGGCAGTGATCGAGAAGCAGGTTCTGGAGCTGTGGGACCGACTTTACCACTCATGGTTTGTCAAGGTAAAATAACAGCACGGAGACGGACAGACATGGATGTAGATGCAGATGCAGATGATGATGACACATGCGGAGATAGGGGACAGACTTGCACAACAGACATGACGAGACAGAGATGGGCAGATGCTCACTCAGTCATTTGCCGGACTGCTTCATCCTACTAGGGTCACAGGGAGGCTCGTGCCTTTCTCAGCTGACACTGGGTGAATGCGGGGTACACCCTGAACAGCTTGCCAGACCGTGCAGACAATTGCCGGGCAACACACACACAACCATACACACTCACACTCACACTTAGGGTCTGTTTGGAATGGCTAGTTAGCCTAACATGCATGTCTTTGGACTGTCGGAGGAAACTGGATTAGCCGGAGGAAACCCACGCAAACACTGGGAGAACATGCTCACAACTTCACACAAAAACGCCCGAGCTGAAACACCCGAGCCCGGGAATCGAACCCAGGACCTTCTTGCTGTAAGGCACACAGGTGCAGAGGTGGTTGTGCATGTGTTGGCCCTGCAGTGGACTGGCGAGCTGTTTAGGGCGTACCCTACCTTTTTCCCTGAGTTGCCTAAGAAACGCCCTTGCAACGCCCTTGCAACGCCCTTGACTCGAACCCGGGACTGTCTGGGTGTGAGGTGGACGTGCTAACTACTCTACACTATTTGTGGAAAAGAGTTACTGTAGTAGCAAGTAGAAGTGTGAACGCGCCGACGTGCATAGAGATTCTCAGCTTTTAATTCTACCCCTTTTTGTTTTGCCGTAGAACATAACAAACAGCGGACGCCACCGCGGCCATAAGCAACACCTGCAGAGGCAGCACAGCTGGCTAGGAGATATACTGGACTGGCAGGATATTGTGTCCTTCCTACAAGATAACATTGAAACCCTGCTATCGGTGAGTGTGTTTGTTCGTATGTGCGTGCTGTATGATATGTAACACGTTAACGTTATTAGGGATGCAAGATAGCCAATTAGCGAGCTCATGTATGCAGAAGCGGGCGAATAGCTGTTACATTGGAGAATATTGCAGTGCATTTTGGCACCCTCTCAGTTGTGGTATGATAAAGGAGAGCTGAGTGGTGGCTAAGATGAAATTTGGAAGGTAATAAGGGGGGGGGGGGGGGTCATTTAATGATCTGAAATAGAATCTGCACTGAAGAAACAGACGGATATAACGCGTGTATATATATATAATACTGATGTGTTTAGTGAAACCTTATCGTTCTAAGGAAGGAAGTGCTGATACAGTATGTTTCTGTTGCTTGCTGATTAGAATGCTGATTTCTTGTAAGATGTGATATGCAGTACTGTGCAAAGGTTTTAGGCACCCCATATATATTTTTGTATAAATTTAGCTGTTTTATGACCTGTACATTAGCGAGACAATAAAATCATTTAGGTTTCTAGAAATTAGTTTTCCAGCTCAATATAAATGTTACAGGGGAAAAAATATTTGTATTTTAAGACAGAAAGCTGTGTATTACCCCAGAGACCACTTTTCAGACAAATAATGAGGGCTGTTGGGTTTTACATGAAAAATTACATACATATACAAATACATAATTAAATACATAAAAAAGTGACAGACGCGAATTGAGGGTTTTGCGAATTTTGAAATTCGCGTCAGGATGTTTTGCGACTCCACATGCAAGCAAATATTTTGCAGCTTAAATACGTATATAACGAGAAAGTCGTGCGACTGATTTGCGAGTAATTTGCGATTGGTTTGCGGATGTTTGGCGAAAAAGCGAATCTGTCAGAAATCAGTCGCGTTTTGTTCTCAAACTATTCGCTTTTTATTCGAGTGTTATTAGAGCAAACAAAGTGCGAATAAAATACAAACAATGGCAAAATACACAGAATATGGCAGCAAGTCTCAAACTTTTCTTAAACTTTCCGTGTGGAAGTCTCCAACTTGACGCTTTTTCTTGCAAACGAAAAATAATTTGCAAGCAAAACGACAACTTAGCGACCTTCTCACGACATGTGCGGGCTGTTTAGGAAGAGTTTGAGACTACTCTGCATCAGAGCCTACAAATTTACGAACATTTTGAGAATGAAAAGCGACAGCGGCAAATTCCTATTCGCGTCAGTCAGAGTTTTCCAGCTCAATATAAATGTTACAGGGGAGAAAATGTTTGTATTTTAAGAAAGAAAGCTGTGTATTACCCCAGAGACCACTTTTCAGACAAATAATGAGGGCTGTTGGGTTTTACATGTGCCGTGGCAAAAAGTCTCCGGTTCACGAGGCAAGAGATTCAAATCCATTTTCTGGTGTTTATTTAGCCTTTAGGAAAAGAACAGCGTACAGTCAACAACACAGGAAATTGTTCCACGAGAAAAATCGTTGGATGAGCTCAGCGATTTGCTTATATAATGCCTATTCCATTCTGATTGGTCTATCATCCTCTAGCTCTAGACTCTGATTGGTCCCTTATGACATCATGTCTCAATGTGCCCTTGTTCTGATTGGTCCCCGATGACCTCATATCTCAGCAAGTCTCAACACGTCCCGAGTCTCAAACCAAACGCTGACTTTGTTTCATTGATTATTTTTTACAGTACTTACTCTCTCACTCACTCATTTGCCGAACCGCTTAATCCTTCCAGGGTTGCTACTAGGGTGCCTATCTCAGCCGACACTGGGCAAAGGCAGGGCACACCCTGAACAGCAGGGCAGCATACACACACACCAATTCACACTCACAACTAGGGGCGATTTGAAACAGCCAGTTAGTCTAATGTGCATGTCTTTGGACTGTTGGAGGGAACCAGAGTTCCTGGAGGAAACTCACACAAGTACGGGGAGAAAATGCAAACTCCACACAGAAACATCCTCGCCAAGCCCTGGACTCAAACCCAGGATCTTCTTGCTCCGAGGCGGACGTGCTAACCACTACGCCGCCGTGCCGCCGTTACTTTAATGGTTTATATGTAAATTTAAGACATAATTTGCTCCATAGAATTTCTCCAGCACAGTACTGTATGTTTTTTTATTTTAGCTGAGGGAAGACAGTTGTTTTTTTCACAGCTGTATGTCTGCCCTACTTTAAAATGTATAAATATACATAAAAAATGTCTCCTGTCGTTCGTATTCTGTTTATACGCTGTAGAAAAGAGCGCAAACAATCCATCCTGCTTCTGTGACACTTTTTAAAGACCCTGCTTACTAAGTCACTTTCATTGTTATCTCATAGCGCTTTGTCCTGACTCCACCATGTTTTTGTATTGCTATAGAGACTGTAACCACTGGAAACACCTGGACTTGGTGCACTTTGGGTTTTACGACTGAATGTGAAGCCACAAGTGTCATTAAATAAAAGAATGTGTTTGGAATTGAATAGCATTAAAGCATATAGTATATACCTGATACCACTCACTCACTCACTCACTCACTCACTCATTTGCTGAATCGTTTAATCCTATTAGGTTTACCGGGAGGCTGGAGCCTATCTCTCACCAAACCATCACAGGGCACCACACACACAACAATTCACTCACACTCACATCTAGGGGCAATTTGGAACAGCCACTTAGGCTAA
>JAQMYF010000004.1:8157222-8183432 GCA_030014195.1 Neosilurus mollespiculum
TATTAGTGGGCAAACCAACAAAATCCGCAAGGGATCAAATACTTTTTACTCTCACTGTATATATATATATATATATATATATATATATATATATAATATACATTGTGTATCTTTCAATTCTGAGCTTGAGTTTGGAATTTTATATATTGTAATCATCATCAGCATCGTAGCACCACAGCAGCAAATTTCTTTTTTCAATTCCTTGTTTTGTGGCTCTGTCGATGTTAATATTCATGATTTTATAAAAAATAAATAAAGAAAGAAATTGGGAAAAACATCTTTTTTATTCCCGATGGCCTTAACTTGTCGAGTGCGCAGTGCATCTTAAAACTGGAACGTTTCTTGCCGGTCCTTGCACTGCTCTCTCACGGCAGCTACTGTAACTACATCATGTATATCTGCGCATGCGCACTTACCCATCGGGAGTGTCGCCGCGCCCAGCCGCTGATTCGAGTCCAGCGACCTACACGGTGTGAGCGCGTACAAACGTCTGGCATGCGAGACAGTCAGAAATGATACTATCAACATGTGTGACTGAACTGGTAAATACAGGATTTTTTGTTTTTGTTTTGAAAGCAGAGTCTTCAGATTTGATTCTACATGCAGACGTTCTCCATCCTGAGCTGGTGGCAGCAGCATCAGTCACTTTTAATCCAACCCTGAGGGGCGAGGCGAAAGGGGAGGTGTATGAAAGTATTTTTAGGGCAGCCTCCTTTTTGAATGTTGTGGAAAACGTTGTGACAGCATGTGTCACTGTTGTGTTTAAAGCAGGAGTTTCAACAGAATATACAGAGCATGAAAATACCACATGTACATCATCAGCTCAGGACAGACTACTGTATTCAAATTATCACGTCTTTAAATCAAAGAACCAGTTCAGTCTTCTTTAGGAATACAAGAAAGGACAAAAAGGAAAAAAAGTGGGGCAGCTGTAGCCTAACGGTTAGAGAAGCGGGATTGGGACTGAAAGGTCGCTGGTTCAATTCCCGAACCAGCAGGAAAAATGTGTGGTGGTGGGGGAGTGAGCTGCACCATCCCTTCCTCCACATTCATGGCTGAAGTGCCCTTGAGCAAGGTACCTAACCCCCAACCGCTCTCCGGGAGCCGCAGTGTGTTGCAGCCCACTGCTCCGAGTGTGTGTGTGTGTGTGTGTGTGTGTGTGTGCTTACTTTGTATGGGTTAAATGCAGGAGGCCAAGTTTCCTTTGCAGAATTAATACAGTATAAAATAAATATAAATAAAATATTGATATTTTACCCTTTCCTGTATTCTTGTTCTGTTGTGTTGTTAAAGAAAATATAAAATACCTGCTCTTAGAATGAAATTTCTTTTCCCTGTCTCCTGTCTTGGGTTTTCATAATAGAAATCTGCCAAACAATGAATACAAAGAGAACGGCGTAATGGTTAAATGTTTTTAGCATTTTTAGCATCATTCAGATTTGTGCCAGCTGCTGTTTTTTCCAGTTCCTCTGGCTTATTTTAATTTTTTTTTGCTGAAAAATAATTCTATTTTTTAGTACTAAGAAATTATTATAGGGATTGTGTCATTTATGTGCCACTCACTCCAGCACTCAGAACGTTGAATATACTTGAGAATCTATTGGTGCTGCACAATGAATCATAATTTAATGATATTTAGCTTCGGTAATTAATCAGACATTCATTGCTAAGATTAGGTAAAGCTCATTGGAGAAATCAGGAATAATACACAACGGGGCGCATCATTAAGAAAATACTCAACAATGGCGTTACTCCGAACAGCAGGGAGTTGATTATGTGTTTATGTGTTTTGATCACATGATATAGTGGCACATTTTCTAAATCCTCCTGCACGTTTACTGTTGAAGATCCACCTCGTTAATGTGACTGATGAGTGGCATTAATTTAATTTCACTAATTCATGAATTTGAAGGAATGTGTACTCCATTCATCTCATCTCAGCCAACTCTGGGTAAAGGCGGGGTACACCCTGAACAGCACGCCAGTCCATTGCGATGCTGACACACACAACCATTCACACTCACACTCACATTAAGGGGCAATTTAGAACCGCCAATTTTCCTAATGTGCATGTCTGAGGCCTTTGGGAGGAAACTGGAGTTCCCAGAGGAAACCCACACAAGCATGGGGAGAACTTCACACAGAAATGCCCTGACTAAGCTCGGAACTCAAACCCATGACCTTTGTTTGAGGCGGATGTGTTAACCGCTATGCCATCGTGCTGCCCGGAACACAGCTTTATGATGTTACAAATTGAAAAGCGGTTTAATTTAAATGAAATAAAAAAAAAAAAAAAAAGTTTTAAATGCTTTAAAGCCAGCTTTGCACTAAATTAGCTGAAGAAATAGTTTCAGGCCTTATTGTGCAAATGAAATATTCAGTCCGAGTGAGCTAAGAGGATTAAAAGATATTAAGAAATTCACTCACATGTGATGCATGAAGCTCTTGGGTGAGGATATATTTTTGATGATGTTTTATATTCAGTGTCTTCTTTGACTCAGTAAACATTTGGAACATGAAACAAAGTCGACGCCTTAACTGGATATATATACAGCCAGTCAAATATATACAAAATATATAATAAACTTACACTGCCCGGACAAAAACAACATCGCACACTCTAATATTTACATAGTGTGCATTTAGCCTTGATCACAGCATGTAATCTCCATGGCATGTAAGCTCCAGTTGGTCCGGTTGAGGCTCAGCAACATTAATGTGGCATGATGAGCTGAATGTACTGAATGTGCAGGTTATCACATCAATGCACTTTTTCTTCCCTGATGGCAAAACTGAACCACTCCATAAAGTCTTCTCCAGCACATCCCGAAAACTTTCAATAGGGTTAAGGTCAACACTCTGGGGTGCCAATACATGTGTGAAAATTATTCCTCGTGCTCCCTGAACCACTCGCTCATTATTTTAGTCTCATTGTTTTATCCCCGTGCCATCAGGGAAGAAAAAGTTCATTGACGTGATAACCTGCTCATTCAGTACATTCAGCTCATCAGCTGACTTCATTTTATTGCCGCATTAATGTTGCTGAGCCTCGACCGGACCAACTGGAGCAATACATGCTGTGATTAAGGCTAAATGGCAATATTAGAGTGTGGGGCTTTTTTTTTTTTTTTGGCCGGGCAGTATGTATGTGTATGTTTATATAAGAATATATGAATATGAATGTAAAGCTCACTTTTTGTGTGTGTGTGTGTGTGTTTGCAGCACTAGCAGCTATTCTTGGTGCCGTGCCGTTTTTAGGTACGTACTGGGCAGCGTTGCCAGCAGTGCTCGATCTGTGGCTGGCGCAAGGTGAAGGTGTTAAAGCCCTGCTGCTGCTCCTCGCACACCTGCTGCCGACCTACTTCGTCGATACGGCCATTTACTCGGACATATCAGGGTGTGTGTGCTGTAGAGACAAATGTTGTGTCCTTGTGTGACTGACTGACTCCCTAATGCACGAATGTTTAATGAGATTAATTAAGGGCGGAGCAGGTAATGCATTCCGTTCTCGAGGAAATAACAAGGACACTGTAGTGTTCCTTACTCTGCTGGGACAGATCCTCACATAATCAAGCTGTGTGTGTGTGTGTGCACGCATGTGTGTGTGTCTGTCTAGCAGGGGTCAGTTTTATTAGCGTTTATTGATTCTCCTACTCTAAAATCAGTTACTGCTAAATTATAAATGACGCCTGTTCTGATTTTAGCCTGCAGGAGCATTAATGTGTGTGTGTGTGTGTGTGTGTGTGTGTGTGTGTGTGTGTCTAGTGGGGGTCATCCTTATCTGACAGGCCTAGCTGTGGCTGGTGGAGCATACTATTTGGGTTTAGAAGGAGCCATTATAGGCCCGATCCTGCTCTGCATTTTGGTGGTAGCATCTAACATCTACAGTGCCATGCTGATGAGCCCGAGCAGCACGCAGGCTACACCAGTGCAGAGCTTCCCACAACACCTGGGCAGGTATGTATACATTTAGGATATACCACACAGGAATGACCTGATCCTATTGGGTCACTGTTTTCGGATAATAGACATTATTACTAATTCAAGAGATTTTCTTGCTTCTGATTGGTGGAACGCATTCAAATAATTCTTGGTATTGCATCATTCCCATGAAATAACTGGTATTGCATCGTTGCTATCGGATAAGTTGAATGATTATTGTATAACTGGAATGTGAAACATAGTAATGTGACTGTCTACTTTGAAAAGATGTTGAATTATTCAGTCTCGGAGGGTGTTATCCTTCTGTGATAGCAACCTCTCCATATTTTATTTTATAATTTCTTATTAAGATTCCCATAACCTCGCGATAATGCTTAAATCAGTTAAATATCTGAGCATAAATGTCTGCCAAATGGTGCAGCTATCTTCCTGGGGATCGCAAATTTGAATGCGGGTTGATGCACATTCATGGCCAGGAGTCCATAGCAGTTGTCACTTAGGGTGATCACCGGCTCAGTCGTGGGCGTACAAAGAATATGCATGCGCAGCAGTTAGTAAATACGTGGGCAGCAAGCATCACGTGTCACAGAGGGGGCATGTGCTTGCTCTTGGCCCTCCCTGATTGTTGGTGGTCACATGATAGGAAGACAATACTTGACAGGTGGGAATTGGCCACACAAAGATCAATTTTCCCTACTATATACGTAGGGGTTACTGCAGAAAAGCACACACACTTTTCCGGTCAAAATAGGTACCTGAAAAATGTTACTTCCTAGTTTGTAGTTCCATCTGTTTAATTCCTTTTTCAGAGTGGGTGGGGCTTTCCATACTGAGAACTGATTGGTCAGATCCAGGCGTCAATGTGTTCAAGCTTGTAGGAAAAGTTGCAGTGAGGATTCAGTGACTTCATGACAAGCACGTGTGTGTGTGTGTGTGTGTGTGTGTGTGTGTGGCGGGGGAGTGACCATGTGCGTTGAAAAAAAACCCACTTGTTCTTAATATCCTGTGGTTGTTTGATGCATCTCTTGCACAGGTCCTCAGAAATGAATGCGATGTTCCCGTGTAGTTCAGAACCAAAATAAAGAGTGAAGGCAGTATAGTACCAGCACTAGTTTGTTTAGCCACTTTTTAAACATCATACAGCTACATCACAAATCACATAAACATAGATACTCTTTTACAGATCGTGTTTTCTTTTATGTTTAATGTTTGAATTAGAAAAATTGCTCATGCAGCCTTCAGAACTATGGAACGAGCTTTTAAATTGCGACACAGGTCATGACACTGATCACGACGACGATGAAAAGGTTCAGAGACCAAGCTGCCTTTAAAATCACCGTGTAAGAAATCGCTAAACACTTTATACTTCCATTTGGAAACCAGACGGACAGGGATGTTTGTCTCAGCTACAGCAATGTTTTCAACTGTGTTGGACATGGTACAAGTAACAAGCCATTACATTTTGGAGGTGGTCCATGCATAGGATCATGTTAAAAAAAAAATTAAAAAAAAAAAAGATCTGGAATCCCAAAAACTGCCTCTTTCTTTATTATGTGGCAAAGTGTTCATCGGATGCCCACTAGGGGGAGACATTTTATTATAACTATGCCAAGTTATAATAATCCATTTGTGACTGGTGGAGGTACCTTGCACCCTGAGTACTCGTCTAGTTTTTAATCCTGCAGATGACACAAGCATTCATGTTTGCGCTTCTTCTGCACATGCACACAAAGTCACATGTAGTATATGCAGTACATAAGTATACACCCGGTGGCATGGTGGCTCAGTGGTTAGCCGTCCGCCTATCAGAGAGAAGGCCTGGGTTTGATTCCCAGATTCGGGTGTTTCTGTGTGGAGTTTGCATGTTCTCCCTGCGCTTGTCTGGGTTTCCTCCAGGTAGTCCGGTTTCCTCCAACAGTCCAAACACATGCACTGTTCTAAATCACCATTAGGTGTGAGTGTGAATGATTGTATGTGTGCTGGCCCTGTGATGACCTGGCGAGCTGTTCAGGGTGTACCCCGCCTTCGATCAAATTTGGCTGAGATGGGCTCCAGCCTTCCCGTGACCCTAATTAGGCTTAAACGGCTTAGAAAATGAATGAATGTACAGTATATATAAGTATACACCTGCATTAATTGGTACACCCTGACACTACCTGATGCTGCTTTGTGCATCAGTATAGTTCCAGTTCTGTTACTTCATTATTCCTGTGGTCTGGTGGAAATGCAAACCAGGAACATAACTTTAAATGGTGTAGTTCACATCTGTACATTCCTCAAAGGATTCTGGGAATTCAGTGGGAATGTGCCTTAGGATATATTCTTTCTGTCACACACACTTAAGAATCCTTTTGTGTCGCATGACTGGGTCATAAACACACATTTTCACATATCCATGGAGACACGTACTAACCCTGAGCTTCCTGCAGGCCGTTCCTGGACTCTTCTCAGCTGCTGAAACGAGTGATCGAGTAAAAGAAACCCGAGCGGATTTTCCTGCTGCTCTGCTGTTACGTGGCCCTCACTCCTCTTCGAGCCCGAGTCTGGAACCTCCTTCAAAAGGGGCCTAGAAGTCTCGGTCCCTGAAACTGGATCCGGATCAGCCCAGAATCGGTGCAGTGAAATGCTATTGAACTGTCACGGTAGCAGATTAGATCACACTCCGCGATAAGCTTCCAGCACCTGGGTTCACCGAGTGCAATATTACTTACACTGTTAACACCTGAGCGCTGACTTCAATTAGCAGGATCGTGTCTCATTTAGCGTAGCGGCTACAAACTGAAGCTAGCACTGTAATTGTTACGCTAATTGTTTACATGCTGCACTTGACTGTAAAACTCATTGGGACGTTTTTCACGTTTATTTTTATTATTACGGCTGCAGTTTTGTTTGCGGTAATGAATTATTTATATGATATCATTATACTTACCCTGTTTTGTGTGTGTGTGTTGGGGTTGTGAGTGAGTGGGATTGCTGTTCTGAATATTATTAAAATGTTCTTATTTATTGCACATGGACATGTAAAGACATGACAGATCATAACTCCATAAGTTCTACCAAGATGCACACCTGTTTGGGTTTGTTTTTTTTCGTGGGGACCAAATTCCCACAATGATGGGAGGATCTGACAGTTTTGTCTATGTGGGGTCATTTTGCTGATTCCCCCCCCCCAAAAAAAAGAAAAGAAAAAAGATTTACATTTTTTTAACATGCATTTAAAATATATGTTAAAGTTATAATCCAAGTTTAGAATTTAAAAAGAACCGAACAGTTGCTTTGTGTTATTGAGTTTATTGTTAGAGTACGGTGTTGCTAACATTATCTGCACTGATAATTATATCAACAGAAGGTCCTCATAAGTATAAATTATTATTATTAGTATAATTTTTTGTGTATCCGGGAAGATAAGGAACAGTTGTGTGTGTGTGTGTGTGTACTCTCTCTCTCTCTCTCTCTCTCTCGCTCTCTCTCTCTGTCTCTCACACACACACACACACAACTGTTCCTTATCTTCCCGGATTCATTCCTCAGACACCACTAAACACTTCTAAGTGATGACTGTGTCACTGAGTTGTATGCACGGGGAATACGCAATGTTCACGTTATTGTTTTTTGTTGTTGTTTTTTCCTGGTCTTTTTTCGTCCCATACATCACCATGCACTTTTTTCTTGAACTCATTTTGATTGGCATTCATGCTTTTTCATGCACTGCTTAATATTAACCAAGCGCATCAGCAGCAGTGTCATTACTCACAGCTGAAGTTTGCTGATGGTTTAGTGAGTGGAGGAGTAGAGGGATGAACTTCATGGAAGAATAAAAGGACTTTCAAAAAAAAAAAAAAAAAAGAAAAAAAAAAAGAACCAAAGACAGATCCGTGCTCATGTATACGTCGTAGAGGTAGAATTTTAAACGGTAGATACTTTCTTTTTGTGAGATGTTGATCGATATGTAGCACTGAAGGATAACCTGCCTGTATTACTCTCATATAACTGATCTAGCAGGATTTTTTTTTCTCACTCACTCAGGAGGTGATGGATTTGCTTGGACGTTGAATTGTAAACCAAAATGAAAGCTTTAGTAGTTTGTATTTTTACATACAGGAAGTTAATGATTTATGGTTGAAGTGGCTGGATTGTGTTCTTTGGAAAGATTCTAGTTGTTCCTTTCGAAATGGTGTCCAGCCATAAACACATATTTTTACTTCATTATTCAACACTATTAAAATGATATATATAAAAATATATAAAAGAAAAAAAGACAGTCTTGTTTTCTGATTATTTTAAAGAACCTGTACCTAAATGAATCTGTCACTCATTTGCTGAACTGTTATCCTATTAGGGTCGTGGGATGAAAATGCGATGCTCTCCAATCTTGCTGAAATTCACAACGAATGTTAGGCAGGTGAAACCAAAACCACAGGCGTGAATTTGGTGTTTCTGTCATGTTCCAATGCTGAGATCTGAGGCTTTAGGTACCTTCAGTAGATCTCAGTATTTTTGGACATCGAAGTGCTCATTGCTTGTTATTTTTAGTGTTACATTAAACACCTGCTTCATGTTCATTTTTATTGAATAGCAGGTGTAAACATACAAATGCAGCATATAAAATGGGTGTACACAAAACCTGCGCATGTTATTGACTGGTGTAATGGTGCTGGTCGGATCTCAGGTTTGGAGTGTGATATAAAGGAGGAAAAAAATGACACTGCTGTGTAGGTCTCGATTCCAGGAGCCTACTTTGTGAATTTGGTGGAAATTAGAGCCCTTAAAGATTTTCACAAAGAAAAATAGTAAAGCTAACCGCTTATGTTTTTTTATGTGAAAAATGTGATGCTCTCCAATCTTGCTGAAATGTACACTGGATATTAGGCAGGTGAAGCTGAACCCACTGGTGTGAATTTGGTGTTTCCAACATGTTTCAAAACTGAGATCTTAGGATTTAAGTATTCTGGACATTAGAATGCTTAGTTTAAGTACAATTTATAGCTAAAATTAAAAAGTGTGAATTTTCACAAAAAGTAGATGCTGTTTGATAATTAAGTTAATTGATTTCTTTCCAGAAATAGCAACATGTTTAATTGTTGCCATCTGGTATTTTTTAAGTTATAATAATATTAAACACCTGGTTCTTATTTTTTATATTATAGCAGCTCTAAATATATTCTTCTATCTTTTTTTCTTTGGGTGTCAAAAAATAAATAAAAATAAACAATTAAGTAACTGTTACTCATAAAGTGGGTGTGTCCAATACCTGCATATGTTGTTGACTGGTCTAATAGAGCTGGTCATGTCTCAGGTTTTAAGTCTGATACAAGAAAACAAATGACCCTGCAATTTTTTGTTTTGATCCCACTTTATCAATTTGGGGGAAATTGGACAATGTCTTTTTTTTTTTTTTTTTTTTAAACACACACTTGGCAAAGGTGGGGTACATCCTTAACATCCTGCCAGAACATTGCAGGGACAACACCCACAACCATTCACTCACACCTAGGGGCAATTTGGAACAATCAGTTAGCCTAATGCACGTCTTTGGACTGTTGAAGGAAACCAGAGTACCCGGATTAAACCCAGACATGCACAGGGAGAATCCTTTCCTGTGAGACAGACTCTGTAAACACTATCCCAGCATGCCAGCCCATAAATTTTAGAAAAACTATAAATATCATAGTATCTATTAATATTTAAAAAAATCCACCATATCATTCCTCCCTTGTTTGACAATGTGCCCTTTATGTCCTGTGAAGGTCACATTACCATGACCTACCCCACCCCTATTAAGCCATCTGAGATCTGTCAGACCAACGAGTAGAAAATTGCAATCGATTGTTTCAGCCATACGCAATTACAATGAGCAGCGCTATCGACTTGCCTTTTTATCTTTCTTGAGATCTGTCTGTGGTCTTCCTTCATCCCCAGGTTCTCTCTGAGTGTGTTTTGTCTGAATGCCTGGTTCTTTCAACCTGATAGCTTCATCAGAGTGCGTGCTCAGCTGTTAAATGAAATAAAAACAATGTGTGCTACCTTACGTGTTTATACTGTAAATTATACACTTTCATCAATCTGCTACTTTTTTAATCCATTATCAAGCAATGTGCTCTTAATAGGCTTTATTACACAGTGTCTTTGAATACTTCAATCTTATGTGTATCTGTACACACAATCATGAGAAAAAGAAAGTACACCTTCTCTTTATTTCTGGGGTTTTGCTTGTTGATAAAAAATCTGGTCCTTACCAGGTCTTAAAATTATATAAATCTAACCAAAATTAGAAGCCATGTGTGAAAAACTAAGTACACTCCATGAACAGCTTCAATGAGTTTATCAGTCTCTCCATCATTGTACAGGAATTTTGGCCCACTCTGACTTACCAAGTTGCTTCAGTTCACAGCTCTCACCACAGCATTACACTCAAGTTGAGATCTGGACTTTCACTTGTCCACTGCAACACTTTTTTATACACACCTTTAGTAATTCTGATGTAGATGTCCTGGTGTGCTTTGGCATCATTATCCTGTTGCATGACCCACTTTCAGCCGAGTTCTTAGCTGTCGTACAGATGGCCTGGCATTTGAATTTAGCTATTATAGCTTTGCTATACGATGGAGTTCATGGTCTACTCAGTGCAAGGTGTCCAGGTCCTGTGGCTGCAAAACAAGCCCAAATCATAACCCCGTCACCAACATGCTTGATGGTTGGTATGAGGTTTTTGTGCTGATGTTTGTTTAGGTTTTACCAAATGTAACGCTGTGCATCATGACCAAACATCTCCACTTTGGTCTCGTCTGTCCAAAACTCATTGTTCCAAAAAGCTTGTGGTTTGTTCCAATACAACCTTGCAAACCGAAGTCAAGCTGCCGTGTTCTTTTTAGTGAGTAGAGGCCACCTTTCCAAACAAACCATACTTTTCCAGTCTTTTATTCGTAAACTGCCAAAACTTCTGCTTTTATAAAGCTGGTTCTACTTACTGATAATCAGTTAATCAAATGCATTTGATCAGAAACACCTGGCTGCAAATGACCTCAATTCCGATAGAAGCATTAAGGGTTTACTTAAATTTTCACACATGGCTCCTGTATTTGTGATTATGAATTCCTCAGAATACTCTCTGTTCAACCTTGACAGAGTGCGTGTGCTGCACCAGGTAAGATCAGAGATTTCAAAACGCTGATGCATCTGTCAACACTTACAAAGTCATATGTCCTTTGGCTTCTGTGCTACTTTTCATTTGGGTGATAAAAGGATGGTTTGGCATGATTTTAGAATGATAGTGAGGTGCACTGTATATATTACCATTACCATATACTGTATATATAAAACATATGGATTACGTCACTGCCTAATGGCAAAGCTCCCGCTAGACACCACTACTGATGGTTGTCAGAGGCTGGTGTTATAAGATTATAAGCACGGCTCCTTTAATATATTTCCCGACTCCGGTCTGAAGGGAAAGCAGGAAAGGTTAACAATGAATTTTCTCTTCACCACCTTTCACTAGATGATTCATCTGTCTGGTTAGTTTAATTATCCGTTTAACGAGTTCATGTGCCGTCTTTTGCTCAGCAAAACTCTGCCTGCCTACATGAGTTAGATTGTTTTTTTATTCTGTGCAAGTCTGACTGGTTGGGCATGGGCCTCTATTTTTGAGTATCAATTTTGGTATTAAGAATAAATCAGTGTTTATTATCAACATGCAACTGAGTGATACATAACCAATCAGCATCAACTCAACAGCACGGCACAGACATGGGATAACTTTCCAATGTTTCATACTTATGGGGCTCTGCTCAGGAGCTCTGCTATTAAAATCACATGCATAATATCTGAATGAAATCATCTACATTGTGTGTGTGTAGTGTTGTGTAAAAGCACAGACCATGGCACGGCAGATCTGCTGGACTGTAAACTTTCTGTTTATTTCCCAGCCTGTGGATCAAGCTCCGTGTGCTGTGACCTGTCGGTCAACAGGCCACACCATCATTCAACTTTAAAGAAAATGGAAAACAAACAAACAAAAAATATCCCTCTGACAGTTAGAAACACTAACGCGCATGCAAGCTGCTCTCACACGCACTCACATACACACATGCACACGCCCCTCTGTAGAGATGACACCCGGTCACGTCAGACGGAGGGGGAAAACTGTGTAAACTCTAGTTGTCCATGAGGGACTGAAGGAGTGGGATGAAGGGTAGATCTCTCTGATGCCACTCTCTGACCTTCAAACACACACACACACACACACACACACACACACACTCGAGTATCTGTTTGCACTCTTTCCTTTCCATCATGCCGTATTGAGTCTATATTTGTGAAAACGTTCTTGTCCTTTATTCAGATGACGGAGGGTGAGAAACGTTGATGCAGAGAGGGAGGAGTCTGTCTTTCACATCCACAGTCAGTGCTAAGCAGCATTCTCTATATTTCTGTCGATTTTTTTTGCTGCCTCCATTGATATGAGAACAAAGTACAGACACACAAACACGAAGGTAACACATGATTTTACAAACGATATAAAAAAAAAACACGTCCGTTAAAATGCAGGAATAATTAAATGAAATGTAAAATAATACACTAACAATCTCTTTTGGCCTTTGCACAGGTTTAAAAAAAAAAAAAGTGGGATTCTGTATATGCGTGTGTGTGTGTGTGTGTGGGTGAGAGAGAGAGAGAGTGAATTAGTGAGTGAGTGTGTATATCAATTTAAATATAGGATCTACACAGACAAATCAGTAACCACTTCCATATAGAACCAAAAACAATATGTGCGTGCACACACACACACACAATCACACACTCTTACACACACACACACACACACTCACACTCTCTCGCTCTCTCACTCACACACACACACTGAAAGGCTAAGCCCTTAAATGTGTAAGTGATACAAGATTCGACAAAAGAATAACGACTCCCTCGTTCCTTAATAAAATCCCTGGAGCATCAAAGCAGAGCAAGGCAAAAGTTCAGCGTCAACCCACTTCTGAGCGGGTCTGTGTTCGCATTTAAAATGGGAAGAAAAAAAAGTTACATATAGCTTACAGACGGCAACTACACTAAATATACTTTGTTAAAACTCAAGGAATGACTTTGGGAGGTTCGCTAGAAAAATATAAAAACGCAAACAATCCTGGGTTAAGACAGAAACTCTGGTCATTCTTTACTAATACGATATTCATTCATTTTTCTCTTTGGGTTTTTTTTTTTTTTTTTTTTAAAAAGAACATCATTAGATTTACAGATGACACTAAGCCGTAAAAGCAGGGATGTCCAATCTCATCTGCAAAGGGCCAGTGTGTGGGTGCAAGTTTTCACTTCAACCAAGCAGTAGCCACAACTTCCACCTGTTTCAATCACCGATTTCAGAAAACGACTTCGTCTATCCTACTGTTCGCATGTGGCAAAACCTAAAGCCAGACTGCTGCCATCTGGGTGAGACCACTTCACTGTTGAACGTTATACTCAAATAGCATGAAAAGATGGAGAGAATGAAAATAATTACATCCAAGACATACATTTCATTTCACACCCTATTCTTCTTAACTTTCAGCCATGCAGAGCTCTTTTTCCTTCTTTCTCAATTAATTACAAATATCAGTGAAATTATTGGTAAAGTTATATGAATTTAAGGTATTCCGACCGTCGACAGGTTTTCGAGCTGTGTTGGCTTTCAACAGCTCAAATTTTGAGATCTTGAAGCAAGGTAGTCTCACCAAGATGGCTGACGCTTGGCTTCAAAATTGAAACACTGATGTGCAATCTAATCTTTTTTTTTTTTTAATAATTATTCTTTTTTTAAAATCAGTGATTGAAACAGGTGAAAGTTGTGGCTACTCCTTGGCTGAAGTGAAAACCTGCTCCCACACTGGCCCTTTGTGGATAAGATTGGACACCCCTGCAGTAGAGGAAGTCCACCGCTCCTTTGCTGGCCAATCAGAAAGCAGATCACGAAAGCAGCTACTGATGTATTGAAATCTGAATGTGTTCGACGCTCATTCAACTTGTGAAAGAATTAAATAAACACACACACACACACACACACACACACACACACATACATACAAGTATGATGTACTAAAAAGGAGGCAACTAGTAAACATCACCTAATCACCCTCTACTCCTTAAAGGAAGACAAGGCCACTGATCCTATATTTCTCTGCATTAAATACAGTCTCTTCTTCTTCTCTCCATCGCGTTGTGGGTGTCAGTAAAGTGGAGTGATGGGGAGATTCATGTACACGTGGTATGTCAGTTACTTTGGCTCTGCCTCAAGATCCACACCATCAGGAAGTGAACGGATAAATCTCCCTCTCTCCCTCATTCGCTCACTCTCCTTTACTTCTTTCTTCACCAGAGCCGGTGAGAACAGTGTGTTTGTCTGTCTGTCTGTTTGTCTGTCTGTCTCTCCGTACGTCCTTCATGTGCGTGCGCTCAGAAGATTTCGGGCAGTGTAAAGTTGCGTAAGAGCCACTGTTGGGACTTGCTGCCGCTGCAGTCTCTGACGCTGGGCACCTGGCTGTCATCCTCCGACGCTTTATCCAGACACTGATTACTGTTCACGTGCACCAGAGTCTGCTTCTGCAGACAGAGAGAGAGAGAAAGAGAAAGAGAGAGAGAGAGAGATACCCAGTTCAACCTCATACAGTAATCATTTATTTTTTTCTGTGAGTAAATCAAACGCGAGGCAACACCTTCCACCAAACTTTATCTAAAGTGCCCACAATGCACATATATTCGTACTCACTCACTCATTTACTGAGCCGTTTAATCCTACTAGGATTGTGGGGAGGCTGAATCCCATCTCAGCCAACACTGGGCGGAGGCGGGGGCCACCCAGAACAGCTTGCCAGACCATCGCAGGGCAACACACACACAACCATTCACACTCACTATCACACCTAGGGACAATTTAAAACAGCCAGTTAGCCTAATGTGTATGCCTTTGGACTGTGGGAGGAAACCAAACTACCTGGAGGAAATCCACACAAGCACAGGGAGAACGTCGCAGTTTTTATATATATGGTTAGTACTAAATGATGACTCAAACAACTGAACTCACTTCATAAACCATTAAACAGTTAAATTTAAAATTTATTATTATTTATTAAATATTTTGTTTATTTTGAGTCTCAGACGTGCATGCTGGGAGTATGGTAATTTGAGAACTGATTGTGTTCTGATTGGTTTTCTGTGTAATGATGTAATCAGTTCCCAATACACACACACACACACACACACACACACACACACAACATGGTGTTAGGGTTATGAATATATATATATTATATATACACACACATACATATTCAGTATGTATTAATCTGTCTTATGTAGGAAGACAAACTTTCATCAAGAAAAACACCACCAAACATGAACAGGGACACAGAACATGAACTTGTTAAACGGATAATTAAACGAACAAGACAGATGAAACAAATCTGAATCTGAAAGGCGGTGAAAAGCAAACCATGTTAACCTTTCCTGCTTTCACTCCAGACCACAGGGGAGGTTTATTTATTTATTTAGACAGAATTCGGTTCAGCCCTTAAAGGAGCTGTGCTACTCTTACAGCACTGGCCTCGGACATCTATCAGTAGAGGTATCAGGAGTGCCGCCTTTCTGCAGTGCCCAAATCTATATAACAATTTGTTAACATAAAGATAATTTGCTCTCTGCCTCATGCTCTAGTGATTACCATGCAGTTTCCTCCTATTTTCAGAAAATATATTATGCACTCCACTAACTCAACTACAATTAGTTACTTTTTTCTGTGCTTCTTTTTTCAATTTATGTCCCTGTACACAAAAATGACACAACATATGTAAAAATGAAAAGCCCACCACCGTTAGTCATTTTTCCTGCTCTGCAAACCACATGGGAACACTTACCTAGCCACGGTCCCTCCCGTATTCTTTACTGTAAAGAACTTTCAATTTCTGATTGGTTGCTGCTGAACTGCATCAAAGCTCATTACCATACAGGTAACTTGATTTCAACTTTCGGATGCCTCCGCCACTCAAAATACACTGCTAATGTTCTTACTGCTGCTTGCCGTCTAGAGACGCTACGCTTGCTTACACAGGAAATAAATCACTTTTTGATGCGTTTGGTGAGCATGTACCATTTCCAAAAGACCAAAAATTAACAAGAGTTAAAAGATTCAATATTAAGAGTAAGAGAGAGAGAGATAAAAGGGGAGATGGAGACAGAAAGAGAGTGAGAGAAAGAAAGAGAGTAAGAGAGAGGAGGGGTCGTAGAGAGACTGGGAGAGAGCGACAGAGAGGAGAATGAAAAAGAGGGAGAAAAAGAGAGGGTGGGAAGACTGGGACAGAGAGACACAAAGATGGGGGACAAGGGGGGGCGGACAGAGAGGGGGAAAGAGAGAGAGACAGGGAGACTGGGATATATATATATAGAGAGAGAGAGACAAAGATGAGGGGAAAGGGTAGGGTGAGAGAGAGAGAGAGAGAGAGAGAGAGAGAGAAGGAAAGACTGGGATGAAAAGACAGGAGACAATGAGATGGAATAGAGGGAGAGAAAAGAAAAAGTGAGGAAGGGAGGGAAGGAGAGAGAAAAAGTTGGAGAGAGAGATGGAAAGATGAAGAGGTAGAAAGATGGACAGAGAGATATAAAGATGGGGAAAGAGGCAGAAAGAAAGATGGAGAGATAGAAAGATGGAGAGAGATAGAAAGATGGAGAGAGAGAGATGAGTACATGGTGTTTGTGTGTTATATTCACATTGGAATTAAATAGTTAAACTTGGCAGAGCGAACATGTCACATGAACACAGAGAAAATGTCCATGTGTCAGATTTGGGGAGTGTGTGTGTGTGTGTGTGTGTGTGTGTGTGTGTGAGAGAGAGATCATTTTCATGATTAAGGTTTAAGGAAACTGTGCTGTCAAACCTGGTGAGATTTATGTACCTTGACTATGGATTGGACTGTTACCATAGAAACAGTCTCCTCTCTCTGGCTTCCTTTCCAGGATGAAACTTTGAGATTGTTACACGTTTTAAGCTGAATTCAGCAACTTTACTCTGATTACATTCCCATGCAATCTGTTTATTCATCTCAATCCTTTCTTTCAGTGACCGAGTGGAAAGAAACTTCATGCTGAACTCCACAGTCTGTTTAATTCTCAAACAAACGAGAGCACAAGTGAACAGCGCTTACTATCATTGTTACCAGAACAACAAGGGGCTGGCAAATGGGTATTTGACTTCGCTAAATTCTTACGGCAAAAAGAAACGCAGGTTGTCAGGCTCCCGAATAGCGCATCAACAAGGAGCGCGACTATCAACGTGGAGATCGCGGGTTAAAATTCAAATCCAGGGCTGTGATTGGATAAGGGAGCTAATTGGCTGAGCTTTCATGGGAGAGAGGGATGGCACATGCTCATCTCCCTGTCGCTTGAAGCGATCATCAGCCAATCATGGTTGGCTGTGAGCTCAAAAGTGAACAGTGCTTCCCACTGAGTGTGTAACGCTGTGCCTGCATGTGCAAACGCAAAGTTTGTCAAGATGCGGATGATAGGATCAGGTGTAACAGAGAGGAAACATGGTTGCTTACGCCCCTCTCTGGTTGGTGGTTGTGTGTGATAAGGAGGCAATAAATAAGGGGGAGGGGGAAAAATGGGGAAAACCCACCTCCACCTTCCCCTATTTGTTTGAGAAAGAGGCTTAAGTACATAGGGCCAGATCTACTAAGATCCCAATCTGCGTGTAGTAATTTGCGAGCACAATCTAGAATTTTGCGTGTGGGGTGGAACCGCGGTTTGTGGGTGATTTACTAAGAGTGATTGCGTAAATGACACCAAGTGCAAACGTGTTGGAGACACGCCTATTTAAATGAGGGTTTTGCGTGTTTCATGTTTTGCACCATGGCGAGTTTGGAGCGCAAAATGAAATTCGACCCTACAGAATTCGAGGTGTTGGTAGATGAAGCCAATAAACACTTAAATGATCTACAGCAAAGAAATCTGACGATCACACAAAGGAACGCTGTATGGGAGAAAATCTGAAATCTGAAAAAGTAAACGCTGTTGGTAAATCGATGCGAACAGTGGATAAAGAGTGAAAAGAAGACATCAAGACATCAGAAGAAGAACAAAAGAAAAATGATAATCATTGTATAATAAAACGTCGGCAAATAAAAGTAACACTTTTTTCTGAGAAGATATTTATTTAATAAATGAAGAAGGAATGAACCTCCTGTGGCAACATTTTACAGTCTTTCAAGTCAAATCCCCAACAAAAAACTTATTTTATATGTATATGTATAACTTCATTAGAAGATCAGCCACCTCCCTCAAATCCCCCAAAGCAGCCGCCACCCCTGCAGAGCCTCGAAAGGGTCCAGAGGACATTGATCTGGAGTTGCACAAAAGAAGCAGTCTGCAGCCCTTCAGACAATTGCACGGGAGATGTGCGCAGCGTCATCGTTGGCACGGGCAGTCAGGCGCGACACTCAGGCAATTGCGCAGTATCTGCCCTGACAATGGCCGTCAATTCTGCGGCAAGAGGACTACAGGCAATGACAGCGCTCCGTCCAGGTGTTGAAGCGGTCCTTCAGTGACAGCCCGGCAGCCGCGGACCGGAGAGAGAGGAGAGGTGCACACAGTGTGCGCAATTACACATACAAACCGTTTGCACCTCCCTTTTTTTGACGTGTTAGATATAGACGCAGTTTGTACTGGCAAAATTGCTTTCAGGTTTGATAAATCGCGTTGCGTGTGCTAAAATAATATATTTTCTCCTCCCAGCACATGCACAATTGTGTGCATATTCATTGTGGCAAACGTACTAACTGGATGCAGACGCACTACTTTTGCACCTTTGCAAGACGCAATCCTTAGTGTGCACTGTTAGTACATTTTTTTTTCGTGTGCAATGACTCTGCACATGTTTTTATACACGCAAACCTTTAGTAGATCCGGCCCCTAGTGTACTATATCAAAGGAAACCAATAGAAGACACAAACTGAGACACCGCTTTAGAAATCGTGAAGGGGGCGTGGCCAACAACCAACTCAGCCTGGCTAGTTACGATCGCTGACTGGTTTTAAAGGAGGAATCAGTGGTATCAGTTCGAGATATGAAACTCTGGAAGCTGTTTGAGCAGAGTGCACAGAGGAGGAGGTGAGAGAGACAGACAGAACAAAGAACTAAAGCTCTGCTGCATCGCTCTCTTTCAGTAGTTCAAGTGCATTGTTGGTAACGTTGAGTAAGAATTGACTTGCGAGTCTATTAAAGAAGGTTAAAGAAAAGAAATCAACAGAGCGTTTCATTAAAAAATCAATTTAGGATGCAATCATTTGCAGTGGATTTTTTCCCCCTTGAATGAGAACTTGACCCTTCCCTCTCTCACCACTCCTGATTAACTCCAGGGGAAACAAAAACACTCATTCTAACGGACGGGTGATATTCATTCACTGAAACGGCTTTTTCCCCAATGGCGTCGCGGGAGGCTGGAGCCAATACATTTCAGCTGCCTCTGGGTGAAAATGGGCCTCGCCATGAACAACTCGCCAGGTGATATCAAACACTCAGCTCTTCTAAGTGAACACAAAGAAATTTCTATTCATAAAATTACAAGTTTTAAAGTCTAATCATACAAAAGAGTCCTCTATGTTACTGATCACCAAAATGTCTTAATGTCTGAACCAAAATTACTTCTTCAGTTAAGCACATATATAAAGGGAGGGTACTCTCAGCTTTAAAACCCCAACATTTCTAAAATCAAACAAAATTTGACGATGATTTACTTCAACTTAAGATGAACTCAAGGTGCGCTCACATGATACCGATTATGACCCTCATTTACAGCGATCATATTCCGATGCTACATCGGGGTAATATCAGTACACATTAGTAGTAACACTGGGCAACAATGATTTTGCTACCTGGAAAAAAGGTGTTACTTCACCTAATTTAGAGGAGTCGAGTTCAATTCTGCATTCAGAATGTGCCTATTACGCCAGAATTTTACTACTAATTTCTTTTTGTTTGAACTTGACCATTTTACCCCACTCCTGCTCACGCAAACGTATAGTTTAGCCTAATTTGGGGGGTTAGTTGCATGTTCTAGGTCAATATGGGTAATCTGCTTGTTATCAATTTAGTATAAAACAGCTGATAACGGATTTGTAAAATCAACCTGGACAAAACCTACACACTGGGTAGTGAAGAAGCTGCTACCATTTTTAACGTTTTACAGTGTTATAGACAGAAGAAAGTGTTCAAACTTCCCAGACCGTTTTTTGCTACTATTGTGGAAAGTAAACTGTCAAAGACCAGCAGAAAGAATTTGAGCAGTAAGGCTCAAACAGCATACAAACACTACTAGTTTATGGCTTCGCCTTATAAATGTGACTTTTGTTGTATTCTGTTCAGAAAAAAATACATTTAGATAAATGTGAATGACTTTTAAATTTTTAATCAAAATATAAACTGTACATAAAGTGAAAAAAAATAGTAGAGGTATAGCAATAACTCAAAAACATGACATAATAGAAACTTTTGGAATCAGCATGTATGATTTAGTAAAGATAACATGTTTTTACTTTGGTAGCAAATATTTTTTTTGTTGTTGTTGTCTAGTGTAATCGGTGTAACATTGGTATAAAATCTGGAAAAAAGATCGGTAGACATTCCGGTCAAATTTGCACGTTTTATATCTGCAATATCGGAGACACATCGCAACAACATCAATATGAATCAGACTGATATCGGTATACATCGCAATAACATTGGAAGAAACATCGGAAACACATCAGGTAACAATCGGAGAACATCGATACATATCATAGCCAAATAGCATAGCAGAAACATCGGACTAACGTCGGAATATGATCGTCTCAAATCGGTATCGTGTGAGCGCACCTTTATATGTGATCATTACCACTCGCACTGAAAATTATTAGCGAAGAACCACACTTAAGAAAAAATCTGATTTTCTGTGTCACAACCTCTGTGTTCATCCGTCTGTCCGTCCTTCCGTCCGTCCGTGTACACGTGAGAATGAATGTCTGAGTGATGGTAACGTCTACTCTATCTTCCCCTCGAAACTGTTACTTGTTTCAAGCCATAAAATACATTTTTTTAATAAAATAAACAGAATTCTATGCGACATATTTAGTAGGTATCTTTGTTTTTTTTTTTAGCTGGCAAAATAAACTATTACTGCTGCGCAATGCATTACTCCTTTCAATAGAAATCCTTTCAATCCAGTTACACCGAGGACTCGCATGACGATGGGTTTCCATGAAAGAAATCTCATCTCAGTAGCATAACAGTTTCAGACAATAGCAAACCTTTGAGAAGGGGATGGTCATAACGTGATGGTCACATGACATTATGTCTTCGATGGCATCATGAAAACAAATTCACATTGAAACCTGATATCAGAAGTTCATTTTTTCAGAGCTCCGCTTTTAGCTTTTAGCCTAAATCTTTATATTGATCTTAGAATAATAATAATAAAGTCCATATTTTGGTTTTATTTAATAAAAATGTTTAAATCGGAGTTACAAAATGACATTATATTCTGCAGATTCTGTGAAAGATTCATAAGAATCTACACTTATGTAGGAGGAGTTGTGAATTAACGATGGCGACCCCTTGTGGAGCAGTGACATTGGAATAGGTTTTGCTAGGGAAAGCATAAGAACTAAAATTGTATGATTATATCAAATGAGGTAAATACGATTCTGTGAAAGTCTAGTTGAAAGAAGGTGACTGGTTGAGGATTACAAGTAATCGTGATGACGGGTGACGATGATGATGGCGATGCGAGACGATGGATAGTGATTCCCATGTGGTGCTCTAGCTTTGCTGCGAGGTAACATAAAAACATATCTCAAGTAAAACAAATTTACTCATCAAAAATATAGCAAAGAGGGATCACTCTCTCACACACACACACACACACACACCTCAGCTGGTAAGTAATGGAAATTTATTCTAATTTATGCAGCAGAGGTAGTTGCTTTGACAAGTGATCCCCTGATCTTTGTCACTCTACCTCTCTCTCTCTCTCTCTCTCTCACTTTCCTCCCTCGCTAGATGTCCAAAAAAGAACTTATATTGACAGTGAAAAGTCTGCTGTAGGCTCCTGTTTCAGTCCTTCACTCCAACTCAGGCATGAGGTTAGTATCATGAAGAGGAGGAGGGCGGAGGGGCAGTGATTGGAGTGACATTTCAACTAACTAGTAATGGCTTCAGCAGAATGCACAGCGCGTTGTTCACAATGACCGCACTCTGATTTCTCTCTTTCTGTACAGTGCAGCGGCTTTCATCTCACTGATCATCAGCATGATATTTAAATTGAGTGACAGTCATCTCAGTCTCAGTTCAACTACATCATCATGCTGAATGAAGCACACTACAATGTGTGTGTGTGTGTGTGCGCACGAGTGCATGTGTAATATAAACTAAAACTAGAACAGTACATTCCATGAACAAAAAATTTAAAGGCCCCTGGTGATGGTAAGAGATTGCTAGGAGGTTAATATTATAGTTCTCCATGTGAGTGGGTGAAGGGGTGTTCCTAATTGGTTGCCAAGTTACTGCTATGCGGTATATTCTGTGGTATTTCTGTGGTTGCTATATGCTTGCTAGGGTAGTCCAAGTCCATATGATAGCCAGTGTTTGTTATATTGTTGCCAGATAATTGCCATGCAACAATAGGTGGTTGTTACTGTGTTGGTAGGTGGTTACTATGAAATTTCAGGTGGTTGTTTGTACCGGTATTGCAAGAGACTTCTAGGATGTTGCTAAGGTGTTGCGAGATAGAATGCTATGGTATTCCAGATGGTTGTTAGGATGTTGATAGGTAGTTGCTATGGTATTTTTAGAGATTGCTAGGGTGTTGCTATGGTGCTTTTAGAAAGTTGCTACCTGTTTTCCAGCTAATTTTTTTAGGGGATTGGTACAGCATTGCAAGGGATTGCTAGTGTTGCTACAGTATTACAGGTGGTTTTTTAGGTAGTAAATACAGTGTTGCAAGAGATTGGTTGAATTTTCTTTCAGTATTCCAGGTACTTCTTAAGAAGTTGATACAGCGTTGCAAGAGATTGCCAGGGTGCTTCTACAGTATTACAGGTGGTTGTTAGGTGGTTGATATGGTGTTGCAAGAGATTAATAGGGTTCTTACTGTATTTCATGTGGTTGATAGGGGGGTTGATATGGAATTGCACAAGATTGCTAAAGTGTTTCTACAGTATTCCAGGTGGTTGCTAAGGGGTTGACGTGGCATTGCATGAGATTGCTAGTGTTCCTACAGTATTCCAGGAGGGTGTCAGTGGGTTGATACAGCATTGCAAGAGACTGCTAAAGTGTTGTTATAGTATTACAGGTGGCTGGTTAGGTGGTTAATATAGTGTTGCAAGAGATTGCTAGAGAGTTGCTACAGTATATCCAGGTGGCTGCTAGGGGGTTAAATATGGCATTGCACCAGAAGGTGTTGTTACAGTATTCAACGTGGCTGCTAAGGGGTTGATACAGTGTTCCAGGTGGTTGTTACAGTGTTGAAAGAGATTGCTAGAGTTGCTTCAGTATTTTGAAATCACTGGGGACGTCTGTACAATCTGCTTTCTTTTTGCCCATTTTCTTTCAACACACCCACAAAAAAACAAAAATCAGATGGTTGCTGATGTATCCAAATACAAAATACTCAATACATAAGCAGAGAAAAATGATACTAAGCTGAATCAAGGCTATAATAATTTTTTAAAAGGAGCATACAATGCAACTAAAAAAACTACATAATAAAACATTACATTACATGACAGGGAGACAGTGAGATGGCCTTGTTTTAGAATTGTGAACTTATCCATAGCAACCAGGAACTGAGGCAGTTAAGGATTAATGGCCTTGATCAAAGGCCCAACTGAAGCATCTTGACAGTAATAGGATTTGACCTCATGACCTTTTTTTGATCAGTAGGTTCAACCTCTTAACCACGGAGAACCACTGTCTAGAATATATTAGCACAAAACCTGGTTGCCTCTGTCAGGAAGTTGCAATGGATCGTTCATCAAAATATTGACTGGGACATACATCCACATCAACACAGACGGGTTGCTGGAACCATCTCAGTGTCAAGCCGTACTGTAGTCTGACCTTACACACCTCTTGCATGAAAAAGGGAAATTAAACCTAAACTTAATAAAAGCTTGCATACATTGTACATGTCTTTGCACATCAAAATGTGCTATTGTTATTACAAGTTTCTTCATGAAGGAAAACAAGTAATACATCTGCACACGTGTATACGTGCAACGGTAAATACGGAAGAAATCTGCATATGAATGAGTGGCGGGACATACCATTCGTTCTTATAAGGGGGCACACACTTTTCCGATGTATAAAACAGAATCTCATATGTTTCAGTGTGCCTAGTTTTATTTTATTCAGAAGTTCACTAGTTTATATCTGATTTGTCAGTTTATCTGTATACTGTTATTTTTGCTGTTATCCTGGCTTACATGAACTGACGGATTCGGGTCCTATTCATGCCATTTCGCGCACTTGAGGCAGACTCCAAATGGCAGCTATTTTAAACAGGATAGTGCACACTTTCAAACGGATTTTAGCAGTTTGCAAAATCAAAAATGTAAGTAAAAACCACCTGATAATGAAAATATACATATGTTCAAGCTGGAGGCACTATGTCTCTCGGCTGGTCTGGGAGCAACTCGGTGTCCCCCCCAGAAGAGCTGGAGGAAGTGGCTGGGGAGGGGGACGTCTGGATCTCACTGCTTAGGCTGCTGTCCCTGCGGATCAGGCGGCCCCGGATCAAACGGAAGATGATGATGATGATACATATGTTCATGTGTAACAGGAGAGATTGGAAGGCTTTCCTTTCATTTCACTTTAAGAAAGGCTCAACTAACACAGGTATTACTCATGATGGATGAAAGGCAATATTTCTGTTACTGACTCCACACACTCACCAGAGGATCGTACTCCCACAGCTGGTTGCCTTTCAGATGATGGCACTTGAGCATCATTACAGGGCCATTCAGTTTGGACACGTCTAGACACAGGTCATCTGTTCGGATCTCCTTATTGGCTGTGTAAGAGAAAACCTGCGCGCACACACACACACACACACACACACACACACAGAGACACATGATCTTTCTCTTCACTCGACCGGGTAAAGACGGAAAAAAAAAACAGATGGAGAGAAATATCCTCACCTGGTTGCCTCCCATGCCATGACAATTGAAGATGCCCACTTTTTCATTCTCTTTCCGTGCCATGTTGTCCAGACACTGGTTGGTCTCCATGTTACGGATCTGCAAGATTCACACACACGTTATGAGCTGGAGCAGTAATGAAATGAAACACTGCTGTTCAATGCACAGGCGCACTGCTGTGTGTTGGAGCTGGCACACTGATGATATAGATTTCTGCACGAGCTTTACTTTGCACATACATAAAGAAATGTGTTCACCGCTGGCCCCGTGTCAAACGCGTACACATCAATAATTACAATAAGTACATTCACACACCAGCGGGGGAGTGTATACACACACACACACACACACAGAGACTACTGAACCATGTACACATACAATGGCACATGCACAAATGTATACACACATACACAACCGCACACACATATGCACGTATACACACACCTGACAAACACACATGCACAAGAACACACACTAACCCCCATTAACACACACACACACAGGATGCATTTATGAGTCACATTCTATGCTCCTTCTTAACCTCAGCCAATAACAGCAAGTTCAACAACTTGTTTTTTAGCCCCACCCTCTACTAATCATGCTGTGATTGGCCACATTTTACAATGACATCACACTCCATAATCCCAGCTGTGCGGGAGATTTCCTGTTTTCCTGAGGGCTCATAGAGTGTCTTTGACATCATCGGACAACAACAAACATGAGAATGATGGACAGACGAAGGACGAATGAGTGTCAGCTGAAGAAAGTGAGATGGCGCATGCGGTGTCACATCAGTGCCAAAACATGATTTCTTTATGAGGGAGGGAGAGAAAGAGGGTTGGAGAGAGAGGGCAAATGAACGAGAGAAAAACAAACAGCATCACCAGGTATATGAGGGAGAGAGGACAGAGACAGACTGCTAGAGTCTAGAAGACAGAGAGAAAAGATGCATACTGGTGGAATACTAATAATCCAATAATGAGAAGGAGAGACAGACAGAGAGAGAGAGAGAGAGAGAGAGAGAGAGAGAGAGAGAGAGAGAGAGAGAGAGAGAGAGAGAGA
>JAQMYF010000004.1:8224583-8248763 GCA_030014195.1 Neosilurus mollespiculum
CTCTCTCTACTCTTCTACCTGTCTCTCTGTTATTCCACCTCTCTCTCTACTCTTCTACCTGTCTCTCTGTTATTCCATCTCTCTCTCTCTCTACTCTTCTACCTGTCTCTCTGTTATTCCATCTCTCTCTCTACTCTTCTACCTGTCTGTTATTCCATCTCTCTCTCTACTCTTCTACCTGTCTCTGTTATTCCATCTCTCTCTATCCCTCCTTCTCTGTTTCTCTATCCGTCCCTCTCGCTACTCTTCTACCCATCTCTGTGTGTTATTCCATCTCTCTCTCTCTCTACTCTTCTACCCATCTCTCTGTTTCTGTTATTATATCCCACTCTCTCTTTCTACTCTTCTACCAGTCTGTTTGTTATTCCATCTCTCTATCCCTCCTTCTCTGTCTCTATCCCTCCCTCTCGCTACTCTTCTACCCGTCTCTCTGTGTTATTCCATCCCTCTCTCTCTACTCTTCTACCCATCTCTCTGTTTGTTACTCTCTCTCTCTCTTTCTACTCTTCTACCAGTCTGTTTGTTATTCCATCTCTCTATCCCTCCATCCCTCCCTCTCTCTCTACTCTTTTACCCTTCTCTCTGTGTTTGTTATTCCATCTCTACCTCTCTCTACTCTTCTACCCGTCTCTGTTTGTTATTCTATCTGTCGCTCTTTCTTCTCTTCTACCCATCTGTTTGTTATTCCATCTCGCATCTCTATCCCTCCCTCTTTCTACTCTTCTAAACATCTGTTATTCCATCTCTTTCTACTCTTCTGCCTGTCTCTCTGTCTGTCAGCCCATCTCTAATTCTTTCTCTCACTCGGTCCTTTCATCCCTACTTTTCTACCTGTCTGTGTTCCTGTCTGTTATTTCACCTCCCTCTCTCTCTCTCTCTCTCTAGCTATCCAATTATCTCACTCTTTGCTTTTCTTTTTCCCTTTTTCTCTCTGTCTCTACTGCCACCTGCCTTTTCATTATCAGTCCTTCTCCAGTCACTTTACTCGTTTTTTTTCTCTCTATTTCTGTCTTTCCATCTCTCACACTCTTTCTCTCTGTGTCAGTCTTTCTGTCTCTTATCCACTCTCTCTTTCCCTCCCTGACTCACACACTCACTCATTCCCATACTCACACTCATTCACTCACCCACACCCTCTCACTTCTCTGTCTGTCTTTCCATCTCTCTCTCATCTGTCATCTAATCCCCAGCGCTGACGTTAACACTCCATGGGTCACCAACCATCTTTTTCCTCCATATGTAGGCGCTCTTTCTCTCTCTCTCTCTCTCTCTCTCTCTCTCTCTCTCTCTCTCTCTCTGAAACAAAAGCATGTCACATCCCCATGGCACTGGTACACATTTGAGTATATTCAAATCACAGCCTTTTTTTTCCATCTGACCCCCCCCTGTGTCTACAAACCATCCCTCTCTCTCACACACACACACACACACACACCTCTCTCACTGGCGTCATCCACCAGCACCACCTCTTCCAGCAGGTGCCTGGGGGATCTGTTGATGACGCTGTGCACGGTGCGCAGTAACGTCGTCCACGCCTCGTTGTGGAACACGATGACCACGCTGGTCCGTGGAAGGTCATCCGGATACACCTTCGTTTTACATCTGCAGAGAGAAGGAGAGAGAGGTTCAGCAGTGATGTTCAACATGTACAGTGCTGCTCGGTGTGTGTGCTCACGCTACACTGCACTTTAGAGACGCCAGACTGCTTCTAACATAGCGGGACTAGTATTTCAAAGGCTTCATAAGATATTAGCTACAACTCCATTAAACAGTTTCTTTAACAATATGGAACTGCTACTAATTTTGTAGTCAACTCGCCTGCCAGACGTTATTGTATAAGCTAATAGCTACCACATTTTCAAGGTTTCTTGCTCCTGACTCTTCAATCAATCCACCAATGGAAATGACTCAAATGTCTAAAAATAGTTTGCCTGTTTTGCACAGAAACGCCCCAGGCCTGGGAATCGAACCCAGGACCTTCTTGCTGTGAGGCGGACGTGTTAACCACTGTGTCACCGTGCCACCCCGCATAAAACCGCGTTAAGTTGTAACCTCCCCTTTTAGAGCTAAGCCTAACTCGACAAACTGCATCATTCTGGGGGGGGGGGGCTAAAAAGTGGGTAAGGTGTTGAGAGGGTGCGTGGGGATGAGTCTTAGCAGATATGAAAATGGTTTCCTAGATTCCGACTTGAAGGTGGGGGCTGGGGGACGTCAGGGCCGACCACTTTTCATTAAAGGGAATTGGCAATATGCAGCTCGCTCGAGTTATCGGTAGTCGAATCTGTAATTTAAAGAAGATTGTGTTGTTTTACGCAGGTAGAAATACTAACGCCTCCCTGAACACTGCATTACATGACATGCCGGCAAGTGAACCAACATAGCCACATAAAAGTACGTTTTTGTTCTTTTCTGATAAAAATATGCAAAAAAAACAAAAAAAGGTTTGAAAAATAGCAACTCGAGCCACAATTTATTGGCGCTAAATAAATGTGGATTTTTTTTCCCCCTATGAATTGCATGAGCTTTGGCTGGATTGTCCCAACACTAGTGTTACCATTCATCAATTTCATGATGAAGAGAAGTACCAAACGGTTGACCCTATGACAGGATGGGCCTCGCAAGGTGCAGGTTCAAACCCACGCAAGCACGGGTGGAGCATGCAAACTACACGCAGAAACCGAGCTCAGGACTCAAACCCGGCACCTTCTTGCTGTGAGACAGACGTTCTAACCACTACACCACTGTGCCACCCTCTGATTTTTATAAAAATGCCTTTCATCACAACATAGTTATATCATTTAGTTTACAGCTTAAAAACACGAGCACGATCACAAATTATAAAATGCAGAAATGTAAGCATACTGGTGGCAGAAAAAGCTATCTGTGCTTCTTTAGTAATCAAAACTTCGAAGGTATCATTACTTATATGGTTGAATTTCACCACAATTATATTCTCGCTACTTATCTGACCCAAGGTCCTTATTAATACAAACTCAGTAGATGGTAATAAATATCCTTTAAAATCTTTCTCCTGAATAACCCACAGAAAGAGATCCCGAGCGGCGCAAAGTAAAAGCCATGAGGTTGTAATATTCTCGCTCCCCTGTCCATTAGAGCGACATTAGCCAATCAAGTCTGTGAACTTATGTATGTGGAAGAGGGCGGACAGCGTTTTCCTCCTGCTATGTGAGAATCACCTCAACATCTCGCTGTGAACGACTGATTGTGGCCTCGTTCTGTTTTAATAATCCTTCAGCACAAGTAACCAATGGCAGCACTTCTTTATTAGATCATAAAAATATCCACCATGCAGTGACCTCGCTTGCTCAAAAACACCTCGAACCTCTTCATGTGTTCCCTAAATGCTCCATAACCAGCATTTCCACATTCCGCCTGCAAAGGAAAACTCAAATTCAAGGAGAAATTAAAAGTTTTTAGTAAAATGGAACCTTATTTATAAAACCTTCTCAACATGATTACTGTTTCTTAATAAAAACACACAGAGAGTCATTTCTCCCACTCACAATGAACTCGCTTTAACACGTCGGCTGTTATGTAAGAAATTACAATTCAAATATTTCCCTTTTAATCATATTTGTGCTGGGGCCATGAGAACTTCTTTTGTCCAAGGCATTCTTAAAGGCGATTTAAAAAAAAAGTCTTGCTTGGGTCTCTAGATATTAGCATTTGCACGCTCTGATTGGCTAATCGACTCGTAGGATATCAGCCCATATTCTATCACCTGAAACATCACTACAAAAAAAGTAAAAAAAAAAAAAAAAAGTAAACAGAAATGGTTGTGACTCGTCCTAAACCCATTTTAAAAATCCTTTCATTCAAGACTGATTCCATGAACAGGAACAACATCTGGAATGAACGTATTTCATAGTAAAAAGGTATTTTTATTTTCACAAATTTTTTTCCCCACCAAATGTGGCTTAATGCAACAAACAGGCTTTTAGTCTGCAGTATGGCTTAATGCTGATGCCCACAAGAGAGCACGTCTTACCTGGTTTGACCAAATCAGAAGTGCTGCTAGCTACTGTCGCTAGCTAGCTCCACTAGCAAATCAGAAGTAATGCTTACCCTGGTTTCTTCAGTCTAGACTAATTCCATAAAAAGGAACAAAATATGAAATTAAAGTATGTCTTAATAAGAACACATTTTTTATTTTCAAGACAGTTTTTTCCACCAACCGTGACTTTACTGGACCGCTAAAGGAACAGGCCTTCAGCTAATCAGCTAGCTCAGTGCTATTTGGATATCATGTTAAGTATTTTATGGTGAGAATGTACAAATCTTTTAATTTCCAAAAATTTTAATATAATGATAAAGAACCCTTACAATCCAGAAGATAGAATAAAACAGTAATTCCGCTCCCTCTGATCAGATATGACTAATAGCTATGATATCATATCCAATCATTGGCTGCGGAATAACGGTTTATTATTAACAAAGTGTGAAAAACGTGATTACATTTTGCTAAAAACAATCATTTCCACTATATATGGAGTCATAAAATGCCTAATAAACCAGCCAGAGGCATCAGCGGGAAAAAAGATGACAACATTTCAGCCTAATTGGCCATTGGTTCGAATTTACAAACTAATTAAAAGTTGATTAATATGTCTGCCATAGATATGGCATTGTCGCTTGCACAGAGCGAAGCAATTATACTAGCATTTTTGGTGTGTGTGTCCTCTAGAGGCCCCATCACATTAAAAATACCCCAGAATTTACTGCTTTTACACACTTTTTTCCCCTTATAACTTTACTGTAGGAAATAAACCCTCATGTGATTAATTAGAAACCAAGTGCATTCTCATTGTAACTTACTTTTATTACATTTATTTTAAAAATGTGAGCAATTCAACATCTCATTGCTCCCTCAGGATTGAGGCAAGAAAACGACATGATGGTGTTTAAATCCACAGGATCAGATTCAGAATTAAACCGGCCAGTATAATGAACGACAGCCACCTTTTGAGCCTCAGATTTAGAAATTCATATTAACGTAATAACATAAGAGTATATTTCTGACCGTCATGTAGAAGAAGGGGCAACCAGAAATGTGGTGTGGCATTTCTAAAGAAGTGTCCGGCAGGCTGTTGCATAAGGTACAGTACATGAAGTATAGCAGTATAACAATTATTCACAGAAGGCCACATTCACGTTGATTGTTCTGTCAAGGAGAATATTCATTTTAGCGACGCCCACTGAGCATGGGGTGTATAGTTATTTTAGTATATACTACACTGGGACACAAAAAGCAAACTAAATCAAGATTTTTATATAAATTAGCCATGACAGAGGCAGGTCAGGTGAGGTCAGTTTGCAGAATATAAACACCATGTAATGGCATCTTTTGAAACTCAAAGTTTTAGTCCACTCTGCATCACAGCTTTCAAAGAATATGATTATCGTACATTCTTTGCATTGTCCATTACCATGAAACCTAATGCATCATCCTTCCACTGATTAATGGAACATGAAGGATACATTTCAAGTAAACAGCTAGTCACTCATGACCCAAGAAAGATTTCATGCTAGCGTGTCGCGGTTAAGCGTTGTCAGGGGAAAAAAGGACAAACACCTAAACCACTCATTTTGCCATGCTGAATTCATGGGTACCCTTTTAGAATAGCTGTTCAGTGATTATTCGGCCCTCGATCACCTTAAAATTTAGTGATGAGGCCCTCAGTGAAAATGAGCTTGATATCCATGCTCTACATGGAATCAAGTACACTGTGCTCCATGATGGCATGTTTTGAAACACAAAGTTTTCGTTTAGACCAATCAAATTGTCCCATTGCTGTACAGTATGTCCGAAATTGGCCGTAAATGTCACTAGGAACAGTTTCTAACAGCACTCTATTATATAAGAGTTTTTTTCTCAGGAAGTACAAATATCTCTTTAACTTTAAATATTAGATGTTGTTGCAATGTGGTTCATTACTAAAAATAGATTACATTTTTTGTACCAGTCAGCATAAAAACCAATAGAAGAGGTGGATCAGCCGAGTCAGCACTTCACACTAGAGCGCAAACCTTTCTGACACCGCCGCACTGTAACACACATTATACACACCGGGAGTGTTTCATAACAAACGAGCAGTCTGAGTGACACTACACTCACATATGTAAATACCCCTCTATTCACCCCGAGTGCATGATCCTGTTCTTCATATTAGTTTCACTTACTACAATCTGTGTGTTTCTTTCAGAAGGATGTGATGAAGTGGCGCTGAAAGAGTTATTTTTGAATCTCAGGGGATCGTGGAAGTACAGCATTCTGTACCAGTGTGACATAGGAACAGGAAAGCCAGTGTTTGTTGCATGCAGACAGCTAAAACAGGCCACACGTTCTGACTTCCTGCCTCACTTCCTGTTTGCAGCGGCATGGACTGACATGGGGTCAGCTTAAAAGCAATAAAATCATGATGCATGAAACTGCTGGGATGTTTTAAAGTGCGGATCGAATGAGGAGGGAACGGCTGCCTGAATCTGTGTGTGTGTGTGTGTGTGTGTGTGTGTGTGTGTGTGTGTGTGTGTTTGTTGGGGCGGGGGGTTACATTAACTGTATGTTATATTAACCATATGTAGCTGGATTTCCTTCTTCCCTTCACAAAACCTGACCTTTAACTCACAGACAGTATTTTAAGCATTTGTCTTCCTTTCCATTTCCTGTAATATTTTGGTAATAGTTTGGTAAACAGCGTCTCTCACCGGGTCAGTGTGCTGGACTGGTACTTTTTGACATTTTCATCAATAGAAAAGTACAACACTGTGTGTACAAAGAGTATTTTCTTTGCCATATTGTTATAAGCTCTCTTTAAGCAATCATAACATTTAGTTTATTAGTCCATCTGTCATAATAGTAAACCATGCATGCACGGTGGTGTAGTGATTTAGCACGTCCACCTCACGGCAAGAAGATCCTGGGTTCGGTTCCCAGGCTCGGTGAGGGCGTTTCTATGTGGAGTTTGCATGCTCTTCCCATCTGTTTGCATGGGTTTCCTCCAGATACTCCAGTTTCCTCCCTGCACATTAGGCTAACTGGCTGTTCCAAATTGCCCCTAAGTGCGAGTGTGAATGGTTGTGTGTGTACTGGCGCTGCGAAGGACTGGCGAGCAGATTAGATGAACATCACCTTCACCCAGAGGTGGCTGAGATAGGCTCCAACCTTCCTGTGACCCAGGTAGGATAAACCGAGTTGCTTTATTACTTTTTCTGTGTGGAGTTCGCATGTTTCCCCTGAGCTTGCATGGGTTTCCTACGGGTACTCCAGTTTCCTCCCAAAGGAGGCTGATTGGCTGTTCCAAATTGCTCCTAGGTGTTTTTTTGAGTGTGAATGGCTGTGTGTGTTGCCATGCAATGGTCTGGCGAGCTGTTCAGGGTGTATCTTGTCTTCGACCAGAGTTGGCTGAGAAAGGCTCCGGCCTCCCTGAGACTTTAGAAGGATTAAACAACTTGGCAAATGAGTAAGTGCGTGCACACACACACACACACACACACACACACACACTTTATAATTGATCGAAATGCTATAACTCCACAGTAAAATACAGTTAATGTAACAACTGATACAAATAAATTTCCTCAGTTTATGCTCTCTCTCTCTCTCTCTCTCTCTCTCTCTCATTAACTGAAACAGTGGTGTTGCAGTCCATCATGTCCCATCACACTGCCCCCCTCTCCTCAAACTCATTAGCCTATTGTCAGTCTTAGGAAACACACACACACACACACACACACACACACGTTCCTGTTAAAATCATTAACCTGATGTCAGTCCTTGGTGTCTCACAGCAGTGTAATTAGTAGCCGAGGTGTCTGATTGGTTGGCCTCTCGTTACCTGGCCGATTAAACTGCAGCTCCGAGATTTAGTCACCATCTCCTAGCAGGCCAAGAATGGAACTTTCATTTCCCCATACCTTAAATATCTCTCTCACTTACACACACACACACACACACACACACACACACAAAACAGTTAAGTCCGTGCCATCAGGCCTCTATTTTAGTACTTTTAGAATATGCGAGCCATTAAGTGAAAATTATGGGATGTACCATGCCACCATCTTAGTAATCATCTCTTTTGAGTCGGACATTTTAGCATTAGCTTAGCACAAGCATAAATTTATTCAGCTGGTAATTTACCCAAAAAACCTCATTTGGATTCGTCACACTAAAAGATGACACACAAATTACCTTCAGTGTGAAGAGATGATTTATGGTTCACAACAGCAGAAATGTGTAAAGTGTTACTTCTGTCTGCACTTTTCTCGATATTTTTTCTATAATTTCTCCGGGAATTCTTCTACTTCTGTTGTTCAGGTGCTTCAGCTGTGTGTCTGCCTGTCTCTCTGTCTGTACTTGTGTCTGTGAGTGTCTGTTTGTGCCTGTCTGTCTCTCTGTCTGTGAGCGTCTATCTGTTTGTGCCTGTCAGTTTCTCTGTGAGTGTCTGTCTGTGCCTGTCTGTCTCTCTGGCTGTGAGTGCCTGTCTGTCTCTCTATCTGTCTGTCTGGCAGTGAATGCCTGTCTGTATGTTTGTGCCTGTCTGGCTTTCTGTCTGTGAGTGCCTGTCTGTCTCTCTCTCAGTCTGTCTGCCAGTTATTTTAAAATGTATGTGTACGGAGTTAAAAGGCTGCCAGAACATCATGAATAAACTGAGTATGTTTTACAGATATCCTACGATTTGCAAACAGGATTTGATTTATAAATGCACCACAATTTGCAAATATGAACACCATGCCAAACAGGAAAAACATCCGTCTCCAACAAACACAACGTGTTTACAAATAAAAACGTCCATTTAAAGAAATGTTACTTACTTATATTTATTTCACAATTTCACGTTGATCATTAAGCTGGTGAACGGAAACACAGCTTCTGTGTGTGAGTGTCTAAGCCTGTGTCTCCATCACTCTCTCTCTCTCTCTCTCTCTCTCTCTCTCTCTCTCTCTCTCTTCAGTGCATGAGACACGTCACATGTTTCTGCAGGGCAGTAATTTGCTAATTCTAGCTGCACGGGCCATAAATCCTAATTTAGCTCATTATAAACGTACAATAAAGTCCTACAATAATGCATGAATTTCCTATGAATCAATCTGACCACTGACTCCTCATAGGACAAGAAAAGGAAGATTCAGCAGCTGAGGGGATGACGGCAGAAGACTGACGCAAGCTCTCTTCTATTCACCCTGTCCTTCCTCCTCTTCCTCAGGCTTCACTCTTTTACTTCCTGACTGGGATATTGTATTGCTCAGTTATTCCATCCTCTCTCTCTCTCTCTCTCTCTCTCTCTCTCTCTCTCTCTCTCTCTCTCTCTCTCTCTCACACACACACACAGCATGGAGTTTGATGTGTAATTTGCAGAAACAGTGATTGATTTCCACCAAAGCAGGAAACCTTATTTAGTGGCTGGTAGAGAGAAAAAGTGTGCATGAGTGTGTGTGTGTGTGTGTGTGTGTGTGTGTGTGCGTGTGTGAGAGAGAGAGATGCTACGAGCAAGAGTTGCCCATTATCAGCCTGAAGTGCTAAGCTAATACCACACAGCTTTAATGGGAATCTAATGCTACACACAAAAACCCCTGAATTATTTCTGATGCATTAATAAAGAAATAAATCATACACACACAACAAAAGCACACACACACACACACACACACCTGCAATTTCCTTCTGGCAAATCAAATCCGAAGATTAACATGCGTCTCTTTTTTCAGGACGAAGGTTTGTGACGTCTAGGAAGTCTGACTCCTCTACAAGTTGGATTTGATTTATAGTTAAATGCATAATGACTTTCTAATGTAAACGCTTGATCAGAGAATGATGACAGGAGTTTGGACTGTAGTGCTGCCTGCAAGCGAAATCACAGGCATACATGAATGCACTAGTTCCAATAACTTTTCTTTTCGACAGGAATAACTTGTACGGTGGACACGCCGTATAACCAGACTTAAACTCTTCACAGTGACCTTGACCTTTGCCCTGTGACCTCTAAATTCTATTCAGTCCATTCTTGGGTCATGGTAGACTTTTGTGCAAAGTTTGAAGAAAATCACTCAAAGCATTACTAAGATGTCGGTTTCACAAGTACGTTCCAGAAAATTTCACTTAAAACGTAGGAATCACAGTGTGTGCGTTGGCTGGCAGTAGAACCATGTTTACTAGACAGATCAATCAGAGTGTATGTATATAATGGATACCGTGTAACATGATGCAGTTAGTTATGAAATAATAAATACGTTATTGACTTATCTGGACATGACCGCCATCATTTTTGCTGACCTCAGTAATACACGCAGTGTTTATCTCACCAATGTTTTAGTCAGTCACGCTGCTTCTGTTCGCGAGCCTGATCTTTGTATCAGAGTTGGGGCTCAGGCAGTTCGACCACACCCACAAAGTGGCCACTGGTGAAGATAACATATGAAGCAAGTCTCGCACGGGACGGTTTTCACGGCAGCTGAGCCTGGACCGCGAATATATGACTGTAAAGCGTCAAAACAGCCTCACGTGGGGGTGATTTAGCATGGTTTAAAATGGTGGCGGTGTGGCAAAACAATTGAGTGCAAAGGTGAAAACACGGTGTGAATAGGTTGTACAGAGTGGATATCAGTGAACGTCCCTGAGACGGAATTTTAATTCAGCAGCATCCACCAAGCCTGAGACTAATAATGGTTTTAGTATGAACTACACTGGAACATAAGCGCAAAATAAATAAATCACTCAAAACAAGATTTTTATGGTTCGTGGCGGGTTTTTTTGCTTGTTTGTTTATTTTTACATTTATAAATCATTAAAGATGCATAAACTCTGAGCAGGTGCACAAGAGCTGTATAACAACGTCCTCTTTAATTCTCTAAAGGTTTCAATATATACACTACACAGAAACAAAGAAAAGCAAACTATAACTTTTTATAATTTATATTTACGTATTTTAACAATCACAGAGGTGGGAGTTCTCATCTTAGAAGCCCCTCCCTCCTGCTGATGATGTTCCATATGGACATAAATTTACACTCAGAGACTGTGAAGATGACTTTTCACTGCCGGTGATATAAACTCTTTTACTAAAATGATTCAGGACTCCAATTCCCATTACAGTTATAAGATAACCAACTAGACTTCATGTTAAACTATAGTCGAGTTTCTGCTACATGGTTTGTACTTTTATCTGGTTTGACCCAAATGAGGATGGGCTTCCCTTCTGAGTCTGGTTCCTCTCAAGGTTTCTTCTTCCTGTCGTCTGAGGGAGTTTTTCCTTGCCACGGTCACCGCAGGCTTTCTTATTATGGATGTATAGGCAATAGATGTATAGTACACAGATATTTATAAAATCATAAGTTTAAATTCTTTACCAATTTTTTTTTTACTATGCAAAGCTGCTTTGTGGAGATGTAGATTATGAAAAGCGCAATACAAGTAAAACTGCCTTGAATTGAACTGAATTGAAGGTGAGCGCTACAAGATCCAAACAGAAGTAAACACTATGTAGCTAACAGCGTCTGCATCTCTGACTTATTCAGTTTGGTACATAGTACATGAAAAAGCAAGTAAACAGTGCTCTGTAAAGGGTTTTAAGTATGTACTATATTAAAAAACAAGAAAAACTAACTAAAACATGATTATTATGGTTCATTTTTTTTGTTTGTTTTTTACATTTTCAAAGCATGACAGACGCATGAACTCTGCATTAGACTTGTGTATCAACGCCCTATTTAACTCTCTAAAAGTTTTAGTATATACTACAAAAAAAACAAAGAAATGCAAACTAAAACAAAACATTTACATATTTTAACTATCACTGAGGCAGGTCAGGTGAGCTCTGCGTTCTCCAAGTGCAAGTAATCACCATGTAGCGAACGGCGTCTGCGTAGCCTACTTACACAGAGGTTAGTACGTACTACATGGAAATGTAAATAGACTGCACTCTGGAAAGTTGTATTTGTATATACTACATGGAAACACAAAAAAACCCCTAAAAAAAGATTTTATAGTATAATTTTCCCTATTTTCAACGTGTGACAATAATGATGCCACCTGTCAAGCTGTGAGTGACCACTGTATTGATTCGAGCATTATCCACTTGGGATAATGTTTTCATAGCGGACCAATCAGATCATTCGACAAATTATTGTTTATGACACGCCAAAATGCAAGTAGACTTCTATATTCATGGCACACATTCACATTGTGTTTAAACACATCAAGTTAAAATGAAGGCATTAGCCAGGGGGTGTGGTCAAATATACATCATGTAAACATTCAATGATTACAGAGTAAAAACAAACAAACAAACAATTAAAAAAAAACACACCAGACACTGGGTATCAGTTGGCAGGAGCTGCTAGTTGGGATTGTTGCGTTGAAATATAAGGGGTAATTGTTTGAAAGTAAGCATAAGAAATTAACTTGTGTGTACATGTGCGCTGTGGTGAACAGCAGGGGAAATAATTGCAGAATTCTCAGATAATGAAGTCTTGCTGACAAACAACACCTTGCCTCATTCCCATGATTTAAACCCCTGTTTACGTCCTGCAAGTGAAGACTTTCACGGCGTTATTTGTTTGGTGACCATCAAAGAAACTTATTTTCTTGCCGCGCTCTTCAGTCGGAGAGCGTGTGCTAAAAAGGTTCATACAAAATACACTAAAAGGAGACACATCTGAGGAGGCTAGATATTTATTTTTGTTGATCTTAAAGCTGGAGACAGCACGTTTTTCAACAGACGTCTAAAATCATTCAGCCTGACAGCCATCATGATAGCTGGAGTCTACCAGCGATTCCTGATGCTATCATTAATCAAATCCATTCCGAGTCTAATATGAGGACAAAACACCAAATCTCAGAGCTGACAAGATACCCAACTGAGGTTCTTTCAACTATCAATGGGTTCGAAACTCATGTAAATTTAGAAGGAAAAATTTTTCTCCTCCTTTGATAAACTTCCAGTAGATTTAGATTCAACTGTTCATAACATGGGTGGCACAGTTAGGCGTAGTAGTAAGCATGTCCACCTCACAGCAAGAAGGTCCTGGGTTTGAGTCCCGAGCTCGGTGAGGGTGTTTCCCTATGGAGTTTGCATTTTCTTCATGTGCTTGTGTGGGTTTCCTCCGAGTACTCCAGTTTCCTCCAAAGACATGCACATTAGGCTAACTGGCTGTAAGGTGTCCCCTAGGTGTGATGCGAGTGTGAATGGTTGTGTGTAAGTTGGCCCTGTGATGGTTTATTGACTTGTTTAGCGTGTACACCCCACCTTCGCCTAGAGTCAGCTGAGATAGGCTCCAGCCTCCCTGAGATGCTGGTAGAATTAAGCGGTTTAGCAAATGAATAAATTAATACTGACAAATGCTGTAGGTACTGCATTTCATATATTTACAGTACACACACACACACACACACACACACACACACACACACACACAGACCTGTCAACTCTCACGTTTTTCATGTGAATCTCACATGTTTCATACCTCAAAGCGTGAGATGAAAATCTCATGTTTTTAGCAATTTTTTTGGCCCAGCAACAGAACGACTCCTTTCAGGTTCGTCTGAGGACAAATCTGCCAACAATAACTCGGGGTAAGCACGGCAAAGGATGTCAAGGTCACCAGGCATGCGTATATTATAGGTGGCGTTTAAAATTTTCTGTGCTTCCCGGAAGTTCCAGTTGGTGCTGTATGAACCAGAACTTTTGGGATGCTTTGTTCGCGATGGCTTCAACACCTCCTGCGAAGAAACAAAAGGTATACAGCTCTTCGTTTCAATCTGAATGGGAGAACGACAAGGATTTTCACGAGTTCATCAGAAGGAAAGGAGTATGCATGCTGCAGAAAGTGTCTTGCATCTGCGTTGAAAGCACCAGTGGTAGAGTCATGCAGAGAGAGGCCATTTTCTCGGCTAATTGATGAAAGTAATGACAAAAGCAAAGACAAACGCCTTGCTGTGTTGGTGCGTGTGTTCAACTTGGGGGCTGGCACCAAGACAAGACTTCTAGACTTGCCAGTTGTCTCAGGAGGAACTGCACAGGAGGTGTTTTCCACAGTGACATCAGGCATTGCGTTAGTGATTTTGTTAATTTTCTTTGAATTTTTCTTATTCGGAAGGCTGTAATATCTTTTCCTAATATTTAGGTGTGTGTGAGTGCGTGTATACATACACAACAGTGTGTGTAGAGTTCCTGACTGACCAAATGTTTGTGTTAATATGATGAATTGGCTGACCAGTACAACATTGTTTTAATTTACTCCATGGAAGACTTTGCTTTGGTGTTGTGATTTCCAGTTTGCGTGTATTTTGTGCAAACTCCAGGCATTACATTCACAATCTCAAGGTGAGAGGTCACAGTAGGTTGACAGGTCTGCATATATATATATATATATATACATACATACATACACACACACACACACACACACACACACACACACACATATATATACATGGGACAAGTGACATCATACTGCCCCACAGCAAAAATACTGGGGCTGGAAAGAGTAACACACACACCCGAGCCTGTGTCAGACAGCATGCATCACATCTCATCATGTCAACAAAACAAATAGCCTCAGCTCCTGACTCTCTCACGGTCCTTCAGAATATGACAACACATTCAGAATGATATCATGAACTCCACATCATTCAAACAGCAAATAAACAAAAACCACCAAATATGACTTCTAGCGATCAAGGCAAAAACAAATCCGACTCTCTCTCGCGCTCGCTGCAGCTGGTTTAGTCAGGATACAGTGTGCTTGTTGTTCTCCATGATGACAGTCGTTCTTGGCAACGAGTTAGCTTTAGTGTTGAAGCAAAAATCTAGAAGTTTATGAAAAAACGGGGATATATCTGTCACGTTATCGGTTTTGTTCACAAATGGGACCACTGAACCGTTTCCTTTCATTGTTGGTATTGCTGAAGTGATAACAGATAGATAGTGAAACTATTCAAGAAGGAACCAAAAGGAAACTGGGGTAGGGACCATACGCGGGGTAACTGGAAGAAAAATCCCTAGCAACCAAGAAGTAATGACGTTACTAAGATATAGAGAGTGTATAGTAACTACGTGGGTACACAATAAAACAATGGCTCACATGTAAGAATCAGGAAGACTGCGCCTGCGCTGATGAATGCATTGTAACTAGCCACGCCTTTACAGATGACCACACTCTAACTAGCCGTGAACTGCGTGTAAGACTTTCTTTAAACTGACCAATCTTGTGCTGTCTTACCCAAATGACTGCCTACGTATACAAGTCCTAACAATCATGACATAACCCGGAGAAACTGAACAACGCCCCCGTGTCTGCTGTGTTTACTTCTTTCCCAGAGAGAAAGCGGGTGGTGGTGGTTTAAAAGCCGAACGTGGGGAATATTCCTTGTTTGCAGGCAACTGCATCTTTTCCTCTTAATATTCAGTGTACACAAAAATACAGAAGGTAAAACTGTCACATATGGCTAAGTAACTGTGTTACAATCTTATTTAAGTGCACAAAACAAACAAATGACGTAGCAAGGTCGGTTACGCTCTGTTAAGCTCTAGAGCATTCTACTACGATTCCCACAATTCCTCCACACAATTCTCTCAAATCACGAAGAAATCACTGAGTGTAAACCCAGGGTAAGCAAACAAAACAACCAACAAAATAATCAACCAGTGGGAAAACAAATCAACCAACAAACCATCAATATAACCAAGGAACACACCACAAAGATACACCACGGACCTTCGACCATCAGACCCATATGTAGCGTCTTCCCAAAGTTGAAAGCACACAACTGTACAGAATGTCTTCGCCTGCTGTTGGGTTACAATTTCCCTTCACTAGAACTAAGAGACTCGAACCAGGTGTGGTATGAAGGCCCCCCTGTGCACACAGTGATCTCCATGAAGACATGCCTTGCCAAGGTTGGAGTGGAAGAACGTGAGCCGCTTGCACAGAGCACTGACCACAGCCCTACCGAACACGTTTGGGATGAACTAGAATGCCAACTGCCCCAGGTGTCCCCACCTGACACCAGTGCCTGACCTTAATAATGCTCTTGTGGCTGAATGATCACAAATCCCCACAGCCCACCCTCCAACCATCCAAGAAACACATACGAGTGTTATGCTCAAGTGTCCATAAACGTTTGCCCATATATTGTACAGAGCTGTGTGCATACTATATGTTTGCAAACTCACAGAATGTGCTATACAGATGGTGAAGTAGTAGGTACTTAACCAAAGTTCGGATTTACCAGCACACATATACACAAAGCAGAATTATGAGGTGCAGGATGACTGCCAAACCCCTGCCGTGACCTGCGTTTGCACCACACAGCCGAGAGTTTACTCTCTCACACAGAAAATTTGCTTGAAGCAATCCTGAACTAATCCACATTAACACAGATGTTTGAAAACATATCCGCGTCGCTTAAAATGCTATTTTCATCTGCAACACATCGATTTGAAACGCCCCGGGCTGCATGAGGAAAAACAAAGGCTTCCCAAAATGCTGATGTTTGACTGTCATCACGGCAAGGTTTTTACCCTTCAGACGGTGGAACTTATGTTGTTGTCTCTATTAAGAATTATTCATACATGTTTCTAAGTGATACAACCTTACAAGTGTCAAAACAAACAAAAAAAACGTGAAAAAGAGGATCATTCAGATGTGTGCCAAGGGAAAGATCGTTAAGCCAACTTTCATAGTCAGTAATTGCCCCTGTTGGCAAGTGAAGCTCTTGCGACTTTGTCGTCATGGCACTGGTTTCCATGGTCGTGCCTTTCAAGGACATTCAGAGGAACCCGATTGTGAGGAAATTAAAGCCGTGAGCTTTTTGGCTGTGAAGTCTGAACATACACACAAAACAACTTCACGATTTCTCAAGGACGAGCTTGTCTGCAGCCATCATACAGGTCACTTCTCTCTCTCTGTTTGAAGCCTAAAGGTTAGAAATACACCCTAAAAAAAGAAATACACAAGCACCGAACAGTGAAACCTTCTCTAAAGACTTACCCACATTAACAGACACTCCTGAAGTCCTTGCTAAGGCCAAATAAGTAAGTAAGTAAGTGAGTAAATAAATGAATGAATGAATGAATGAATAATTCACACACATAATCCCTATGGCACTGTTTCAACAGACTCAAACATCACAACATGTATTTCCATCCAGTGTCGGGTTCATTTCTCACCGACGTCTTAAATTGATAAGGGAAAACTGAACCACTCCATAAAGTCTTCTCCAGCACATCCCAAACACTTTCAACAGGATTAAGTTCAGGACTCAGTAGTGCCGATACATGTATAAAAACGATTTCTCGTACTCCCTGAACCACTCTCACTATTCGAGCCCCAAGTTTATTTTATATCCATCCCGTCAGGGAAGAAAAAGTCCATTGATGTGATAACCTGCTCATTCAGCACATTCAGGTCATCAGCTGACTTCATTTTATTGCCACATTCATGTTGCTGAGCCTCGACCCAACCAACTGGAGCAACAATGCCATTATAAATGATATTTTATTTTTAAAAATATAAAAATATATAATATATACATATTATATTTTAAAAAAAAATTTTCAGCCTACCCGGGAAAGTCTATTCTGGAGTATTGGAGAGGAGGATCCAACCGATAGTTGAACCTCGGATTCAGGAGGACCAAAAATGTGGTTTTCGTCCTGGCCGCAGCACTCTCGACCAGCTCTATACACTGTACGAGATCCTGGAGGGGGCGTGGGAGTTTGACCAATCTGTCCACAAGTGCTTTGTGGATTTTGAGAAGGCTTTCGACCGTGTCCCTCGGGCTATCTTGTGGGGTGTGCTCCGGCGAGTACGGTGTACCCAACCTGTAGCTATGGGCCTTTAGGTTTCTGTACCACCGGAGCCAGAGCTTGGTCCGCATTGGTAACAACAGGTTGAATTTGTTTCCAGTGAGGCTAGGAGTCTGCCAAGGCTGTCCTTTTTCACCAGTTCTGTTCATAATTTTTATGGAGAGAATTTCTAGGCGCAGCTGAAGCGTTGAGGGGTTCTGGTTTGGTGGCCACAGGATCTCGTCTCTGCTTTTTGCAGATGATGTTCTCCTTTTGGCTTAATCAAGCCGGGACCTCCAGCTCTCATTTGAGCACTGAACCCAACCCCGAATCAAGCGCAAGAAGATGATGATGACATTATATTTAATTTACAGTTTCATCCCCCATCTCTCTGATGCAATTTTAAAACCTAATACATTTGTTAATTGTTATTTCTACACAAAGTTAGCAAATAATTCGCTCCAACCACACGGGATGCTGTGTTGCCTGCCAAGGTGTGAATAGTTTAGAGTTGCGCCACCTGTAGGTCCATCTCTTATTCACACACAGACAATGAATGAAAAAAAGAAAAAGATTTGCAAGCTAGTATAGCGACACATCAATCCCCACCCAAAAGAATTACAATACATAACTAAACTCACCCCCTCACCTCGAATATCAATCTATCAGAAAACATAAGCATTAACCATAAACAAGTCAAACAAAATACACAATAGTTATTTCAAAGACGCACAACATAATCCACCCTGTACTTTTATTTATTACAAAAATTGACTGTATTTCAGTAAATCAGCCAATTACAGGCAGTCTTGAGAGCACACATTACCAAGCTAGCTGTTGTCTTTTGTAGTGGAGCGCCATACTTATGCGAACGTCGTATAGCCATGTGCTTGACTTTGCCGTCATGTCCGTGCCCACACAGGCGAACCAATAAATGACGTAAAAGGCAGGGAAAATAAACTGTGCACCACAGCCGTTGGCGCTGAGTGCACTTGCACTTCACTGCTTATTCTCTTACTTTACGCATGTATTTACTTTACGCAATTCAATTTTGGCAACTTATTCAACACAACATTACGAAAGCAGCGGGGTAAAAGTCCAATGGGATTTCTACTTAATAATAAGCAACTGCCAACTACCTTCTGTGGGCTCCTGAACTCACACGTCAGAGCTTCTCTACATCAGAGAAGGGAAAAGAATCCCCAGCAGAAAATAAATGCATCTTTCATATACTTTGCTGCTCTGGATTTTCCACCAGGTTGTTTTTACTCCATTTCAATTCGATGATTTATCCGTCAAGGAAGAAAAACCTCTTTTTCAGGTGTCTCCTGTATCGCCGTACCAAAGGGGTCAAAATTTATAAATGCTACAGCTAAACCGGAGATGTTGGCGCGTCTGCTTTACATAAGCCAACACAATCGCTTGACCTTTTCTACTCAGCTGCACTCAACAGCAGTAGTTGCCACCTGCATGCAGATCAGCGGTGTTTAAATATCAGTCAGAATTCACGGCTGGCTGGGAGTCAAGCCAAGCTCAAGTCACACACGCACAGATGCCAGGGAGAGAGAAACACACACACACACACACACACACACACCTAACCTGCGCCAACAGGTTGGCTTTGCTTCTGAAAGATCTGAACTGATTGATGGTTGGCACTTTAAGCACAGAAGCCGCACTTGAGCCAAAATGGTACCCGGTGCTGCCAAAACCAGGCCAGACGGTTCACAATTCAATAAAGGCCATGTCAGACTCACACCTACACTCTGTGAATTTTACCCGAGTGGATCTAAACGCACAATGTTTTTATCACCGGCTTATCTGTCTGCCAGTGAGAGACGGAGGCAGTGAGAGGAAGTTTGATGTTAAGCGCAGGCTGGAACTTTGTAATTGGCACACTCTTATCTTTTAATTGAATGTGTCAATTCTATTGGAGGCTTATTTATTTATTTGTTTGTTTGTTTATTTATTCCCCCCCCGAAAGAGGTGGAAGGGATGGAAAAGCTGTCGGGTAATTAAGTAGTGGGGGGAAAAGTAAACACATTTCATGGATCAGTGTTCTCATTCCACTCGCTATGAACCAACCAACACACACACACACACACACACACACACACAATATAATACTCTCCTTAGGAGGACCTTCCATGGACATATTTATCAGCATACTTCATTCATTTTGGATTACGCTGAGATCTAACCATAATCTCATCCTGAAAACCAAAATAAACATCTTTTATAAAATAAAAGCTTTTTCGTTAAAAAAAAAAAACAAAAAAAAAAAAACAACTTTAATACCTACAGGGACCAGTTAAATAACCACTAAGGATTTTCCAGTCCTTGTGGGGACAATCTGTTCTCAGCAAGACATAAAAACATGCTCACTCACTCTCACTCTCTCTCTCTCACACACACACACACTCCGATCCACATGGACACACACAATTTCAATCAAGCTAGAGGGCTCCGAAAATACAGCGCCCCATCAGGCTGAAGTCATGGTCCGTGCACACGGCCAAGTCAATCAAAAGTGCAGATATGATCAATACATCACTAGTACTCCACACACACACACACACACACACGTACCCTTCAAGCCGAACATCAGGCAGTGACCGGTTGAGTGCGATCATCTCACTGGCCATCAGGTTGAACTGGTTGATCTTAAACATCTCCTTCATCTTCTCCTGATGCTCTTTAGGAATCACCACTGGCTTCCCCATTTCACCCGGTCCTTCATGAGGCCTCGGAACCACCTCTGGAAGAAACCAGATAACCCGGTCGGTTATCAATGACAATGACGCCGTTTGGGCTGTGTAATAAACACATGCACTTTGTTTGTGTGTTTTGTTTTGTGCATTCGTTGTTGTTGTAGCTTGTAACAGGGTCAAGAACTTGAAACTGTAGGGTAGAGGGTGTAATCTAGTGCCTTCAGCAGACAGATAGGAGTCAGGTAGAACCAGCAGGTAACATGTTGACGCGTTTCACGAATATGCGAATATTAAATGGTTAATGTGCCACAACAGCAAAATAAAGTCTCTGCGTCTTCAGTATTCCCAGCCTGGGAAGGGTCACAGGAACTCATTAAAGTGTTTTAGAAGACAGAATCAATTATTTGGGGGGGGGGACTGCAGAGAAGCCCCTGATCATTATCAAAATCCCTATAGTTTAGTGGACGTAGTTCAGTGAGTCTAAACATAAACAAGTCCAGCTTCCGCAGCAGACACTGTAACAGACTAGCTATTTAGCGACTTATTTATTTTCCTTCTCAGCTAAAGATCTCGCCTCAATGTCAAGGAAAAGCTACCGATTTGTGAATGACATCACATCTACCCATGATGTACTTACCCATGTGAATGACCGGTGTAGAATCAGGCGGAGCTAAATGTCTCTATGGTAATGTGGCATGAGACTAGGTTCACTTCTATAAGGTGATGAGAGCTCATCAAAACAAAACTGTACAAGGAACTTTCTAATAGGGTGCATTATTACAATCATTAACGTTTACATTAAGAATTGACTCCAAAGCAGCGACCATAATGCCCTTTTTTTATTTAGCATGGCTTACAAATCAAACAAACCATATTTTTACATTTAGATTTTAAACTGACCCGTGTGATTGAAACATATCTGGTGTAAATATTATTAAATGCTCACTGACTCACTCACTTGCCGAACCACTTAACCCTACTAGGTTCACAGGGAGGTTGGAGCCTATCTCGACCAACTTTGGGCGGCGGCTGGATACACCCTGAACAGCTCACCAGACCATCACAGGGAGACCATGCAAACTGCCCACAGAAACGCCTAAGGCCGGGGACCTAACGTGCTAACCACGACGCCACTGTGCTGCCCGCGTGAAGTATAATTATGTGGAAATGTGGCGTTCTTCCGTAGTAAGAGTCGAGCTTTATATTTTAGTTCAAGTCCTTATTCATATCATGGACTAAAAGGATGATGTAAGCCTTTAAACTGACATTGCTCTGATAATAATAATGTTGTGGTGGGGCATTTTGGCTCATTTGTGCCGTGATGTTCATTTTGTCCTGAGGGAAATGCAAATATTTGCACTCTGCTGTAGCTAATTCCACAAAAGCACTAATAATGCATAATGCATGTGGTGTATTATGGGATATGCATATCAGGTTGACTGCAGACACCTCTGTCAAGGTTGGGAAGTGTAAAACTTGGAGATATTGGCTTGTGTGTGCGGTGGTGCTGAATCACACTCGGGTCAGGCTGCCTGCAAGTCAAGCGTCGCCATTATCACAAGGTTTTGCGATGTGATTAGGCTGCATGGGTAAAAAAAAATAATTAGACTGCAACTCTGGCCTGTAGAATATCGCATGGATATGCAGACCTGCTGCAGGGAATTCAGCTCTCGTTACCTGATGAAAGCTGAAGAGGGGTTTATGTAGAGAGCAGCATGGAGCAGTGTGGGTAGTGCCAAATACAGCACTGTGCAAAAGTATCAAGCACGCTATTTTTATCTCCACCAAGGACGTTATGTTTTACCTACAGACTGTGTGTTTGTTGCTGATTTTCAGGAAATTTCTAACAGAGGTCGGGTTTTGGACAAGAAACTATCCATGATGATCCGGATCAAATTCTGCATCAAGGAAATCTTTCAAAGGATTTTTTTAAACAATGTGAGATTTTTGACGAGCAGCAGGTGGTGTAGTGGTTAGCATGCCCACCTCACAGGAAGAAGGTCCTGGGTTTGAGTTCCAGGCTCATCTCAGGCGTTTCTGTTTGGATTTTGCATATTCTCAACGTGCTTGTGTGGGCTTCCTCCGGTTTTCCACCGAGTTTCATCCCACAGTCAAAAGACATGTACATTCGGCTAATTGGCTGTTCCAAATTGCCCCAGGTGTGAGGGTGCGTATGACGATGTGATGTGTATGTTGGCCCCGTGATGGTTTATTGAGTTGTTCAGGGTGTACACCCTGCCTTCGCCCAGTGTCGGCTGAGATAGGCTCCATCCTCCCGACGACCCAATTAGAATTTAGAGGGAGGGGGATTTTTGACATTTAAATTTATAAGGGAGATTGCTGGGCTTGGCAGAGGTTTGCACTCTTCGGGTGCTTGTCATTTTTTCTTATAGACAACAAAACCATTTATTAATATTCATTTTCCTGCAAAAATTACAAATAATAATAATAATAATAATAATAAATTATGTCCATTATGAGGCAATTACATAAGAAACCACCATTCAGACAAAAAAATATATAATAAGATATAATAAAAATATAAATAAAATAAGGTTGCTTCTGAGTTCTGCTACATATAAAATTAATAAAACGCAAGTGCGACAGCCAAAATGTCCAGAGGAACTGTAGCTGGTTCTGCGAGATGCTCAGTAAAGATGCAAAAACTGTTCCTGAGAGAGTCGTAACACTAAATACCGACTCTCTTCCCTTTATTACCCTTTACTGCTCTTTATAGTAGTCTTTAACACAGAAACCTTTAATTGCATCATCTCCAAAAGGCATCTTCATCCTACTGCTCTTGCTTTGCATGTGCCTGACACTTGTACACAGTACTACAATTCAAGAGCTCGAAGAAAAATACTGGAAAATGAGTAATTACTAGAAAATTTACATGAAGATCCAGAATACTGGATAAGATCATTCACTCTCACTCCTTTCCCGAACCACTTAATCCTACTAGGGTCACGGGTCACGTCTCAACCGACATTTGGCGAAGGCGGGGGTTCACCTTAAACAGCTCACCAGTCCATCGCAGGGCAAATACACACAACTATTCACACTTGCATCCACATCTATTGGCAATTCGGAGCGGTCAGTTAACCTAACAGGATGTCTGTGGACTGTGGGAGGAAACCGGAGTACCCCGAGGAAGCCCACACAAGCATGGGGAGAACATGCCATCTCCACACAGAAATGCAGAGCCCGGGACTTGAACCCAGGACCTTGCTGTGAGGCAGACATGCTAACCATGACACCACTGTGCTAATCACAGAGAGGGAACAACATCTATGTACAAGTCTCTTAAAGAGCAGTGTTTGAGGTTCATCATGAAAAACAACTGGCACTGTGTGTGTGTGTGTGTGTGTGTGTGTGTGTGTGTGTGTGTGTGTGTGCGCGTGTGTGTGTGTGTGTGTGCGCATGTGTGTGTGTGTGTGCGCGTGTGTGCGCGTGTGTGTGTGTGTGATTTAGCACTGAGCTTTGATGATTACTGAAAGCCAAATGAATGCTTTAGTGAGATTAAGGTTAAATTAAGGTCAGAGAACTGACATAGAGATTATGTTATCTTCAGCATATTAATGTCGCCGCCTCCTTAATCCTGAGTGGCTTTATTCTGTGTGTGTGTGTGTGTGTGTGTGTGTGTGTGGGGGGGGGGGGGGGTG
>JAQMYF010000004.1:8248863-8266626 GCA_030014195.1 Neosilurus mollespiculum
TATACAATATACAATATATACTATATATATATATATATATATATATATGTTGTTGTTGTTGTTTTTTGTCCCCCTGTGTCCCCTTACGGGCCCCGTATTCTTGTGCAGCCTCTGACAGGCGGGTTTTTCATGGTGCTGGCGGGCGGGTCAGCGGATTTTGTAGTCAGTTGCCAGATGCGGGTCACTTGGCAGGTGTGACTTTTTTATTCATATAATTAAAAATTCCTGCAAAACACAAAGTCGCGTGACGTTTATGCTAAAATAAAGCTTACTTGTGAATAAAACTCACCAGAAGTCGTGCAGCTAATAAAGTTGTTATAAAGTGAAAGCCGAATCCGCTATTTATTTATCTACTTATTTACTTACTTATTTGTTTGGGATGTTTTTTGTATTTCCCACCGCCGCCGGCTCGTGCGCTTTCAGTTCCTCTTCCCTTTCCTCGGACCAGTCCACTCAGCATGCGGGGGGGGTGTCTCCGAGAACAGACTTCAGCAAATAAGCTGTTTCTAAAGACTTTTTTACAATATTACTAAAGTGTGTTTACATATTTTTTACACTTATTTTACTACTTACAAATAATACAGGGATTATTCTGATATTTCCTAAAATATTTTTGTATATACACTGAATTCACCCCCCCCCCGCGTCATGGAATCGCCGCTGAGCTCCACGCTGAGCTCTCATCACTACTGTACTAAAAAACAATACACAGTAATTAAAGCTGCTGTTGTGTTGAAATGATGCTGAAATCTTTCAAAAGCAGCCTACACGAAAATAAATTAAATCATTACAAATAATACATGGTCACTTAAGTTGCACATAAAAAGATATTAAATCTGTTATTTATTTATTCATGTGTTGTGTTTTGAATCTATAAGCACATATAATATACACTAATAATTAATGTTCATACTGATATAACACATTAATAATATCATGATATGTCATATCAGTTCACTGCAAAGAGGCATGGTGGCATCGAGGGTAACAGAAAGGTCCTGGGTTCACATCCCCCCCGCCTGTGCTTCCATGAGTTTACTCTGGGTACTCCGGTTTTATCCAACAGTCCAAAGACGTGTACACTGGGCTAACTACCTGTTCCAAATTGACGTAAGGGTGAGTGTGAAATGTAATTGTGCGTGTGTGTCTTGGCCCTCCAATGGTTTGGTGAGCTGTTCAGGGTGGACCCCAGAGTCGGCTGAGATAGGCTTCCGCAGCCCTAATAGGATTAACTGGTCCAGCAAATGAGTGAGTGACACAGATGAGTTCATTATAAAGTACATTATGTTTATATGTTTGTAATATTAAAATAAACATTATAATATATGTTTATTTGTTGATTATATGGCCTACTAAAGGGTTGCCAGAAATTAAAAATGTAGGTAAAATTTAACTAAAATTATTCTTTGTTATTTCGTTAAAAAAGTAATAAATAATAATTTAGATTATAGTACACTTTATTTCCAGCAAGCCCCAATGACACTTTAAATATTAATAAAGTTCATTAATCAACAAATATTAGATGTTATTCATTCATTCATTTTCTGAACCGCTTAATCCTAATTAGGGTCGCGGGGAGGCTGGAGCCCATCTCAGCCGACTCTGGGCGAGGGCGGGGTACACCCTGGACAGCTCATTAGATGTTATTATTTCTAAATATTAAATATTGTTTAACAGTGGTTCTGTTCAACAGTTCTGTCACAAATGATTTACTGATCATATTTTATTACCAGCCGGCACGCTGGCCCAGTGGTAAGGACATTTGCCTCACAGCAAGAAGGTCCCGGGTTCGATTCTCGGGCTTGAGGCATTTCTGTGTGAAGTTTTCCTATTTTTCCCACAAATGGGTGGGTTTCCTCCGGGTACTCTGGTTTCCTCCCACAGTCCTAAAACATGCACAGTAGGCTGATTGGCAGTTTCAGATCACCTCTAGGTGTGAGAGTGAGAGTAAATGGTTGTATGTGTCAGCCATGAAATGGCTAACTATGTGTCGGCCATGAAATGGCTAACCCTAACTAGGATTAAGCAGCTTAGAAAATGGATGGATGGATTTTATTACCATTTATTCATTCATTATTACGATATGAAACGCTGATCTAATGTAAAGTCAGATGAAACAACAGTATATGTTTTACCAGAAGTGCATTAATTTCACAGGGAATTTAGAAATACTGGGTGCAGTAGCTACAGCACAATTATTTGCTAGTACATGCTTTTTTAATTTCCTGACATTTCCAGTTTATTTCTGCTGCACCAGCGCTTCTCTGTTCTTTCACACACACACACACACACACACACACACACACACACACACACACACATTCATTATACTCCACTGCCCCTGCAAGGCATCAGCGCTGCTTTGTTTTGTGCCCTTTTTATTCTGACTGCTTATATAACAGTGTTATATAAACCCATGCACACTCTGGTTGGATTAGCATGTGGGTGGAACTCAGAGTGTGTCACTTTGCATTGTAAAAAAAATCAGATTCGTGTCAGGTAATAGAAAATTTAATGGGAGTCTTGTAGAACATGAAAACATGTTCGGTGTGAAAGAGCATACCGAGTGATTTCCGTCTGAACGAACTCCCAGTAATCCCCAAGTAGAGAACTGGAACCTAACAGCCCTGAGATATCCAACGATGCCTTAAAAAACCTGAATGACTTTTCTCATAACTTTAAAGCCTTACAGTCAAACCACAATGACTGATGGTACAATATGGTTCTACACAAACGTTTTCTAGGTTTGAAGTGGTTAGCACGTCCACCTCACAGTGAGAAGGTCCTGGGTTTGAGTCCCGGGCTCAGGAAGGGCGTTGCATTTCTGTATAGAGGTTGCATGTTCTCCCCATTCTTGTGTGGTTTTTATTTATTTATTTATTTGCAATGTATTTTTAAAACACCTGTTAAGCACTCAGGGAGCACAAACCTCCACCAAGGCAGCTCATCTTCCTCCTTATTTTCATTTCGGCTATGTTCAGCCCTGTACAGTCCTTTCTGTTGATATACATATTTGTGATAGATCTTATGTAAATGTTGGAGTATAATTTTTGTGAATGGGTTTTAGCCTTTACTAAAATGAACTGGCTGAGCTTTCACAGGAGAGAGGGATTGTGTAGGCCCACCTCCCTGTCACTTACAGCAATCACCAACAATTCATGAGCGCCTGTGGTGGCTTAGTGATTAAGGTGATGGGTTACTGATCCGAAGGTCAGAGGTTCAATCCCCACTATCACCACTGTTGGGCCCTTGAGCAAGGCCCTTAACCCTCAATTGCTCAGTTGTATAAAATTGTAAATTGTAGTTCTCTCTGGATAGGAGTGTCTGTCAAATGCTGAAAATGGAAATGGAAAAAGGGGTGGATAGAGGTTTTCCTCCGAGTGTGTTAGGCTGCACCTGAATGCCCATGTGCAGCAGTTTGTAAAGATGCAGATGGCAGCATCATGTGACAGAGGAGGCACTCTTGTGCTTGCTAATGCCCCTCCTATGTTGGTGGTGGTCATGTGTAATTGGGAGGCAATAATTAAGGGATGGGATTTGGCTACAACTAAATTCGGGGGGGGGGACACATCCTGCAATCGTAAAAAATCCTTTCAAAATTCCTATATATGGAATCTCATGATTTGGATCACCACCAAAATCTCTCAGAAAAAATTAGCAAAATCCGTTTATAACTATAACAAACAAATAAACAAACACCAAAAAGACATAACCTCCTTGGGGGAGGTCCAACTTCTAAGTTTAAAAATATTCATTCATTCATTTTCTAAGCCACTTAATCCTAAGTAGGGTCGCAGGGAGGCTGGAGCCCATGTCAGCCGACTCTGGGTGAGGGCGGGGTACACCCTGGACAGCTCACCCCTTGCAGGACCAACACTCATACAACCATTTACACTCACTCTCACACCTAGGGGTGATTTGGAACAGCCAATTAGCCTACTGTGCATGTTTTTGGACTGTGGGAGGAGCCGGAGTACCCAGAGGAAACCCTCGCAAGAATGGGGAGAACATGCAAACTCCACACAGGAACATCGAGCCCAAGCCTGAGACTCAAGCCTTCTTGCTGTGAGACGGATGTGCTAAACACTACGACACTATACCGCGCAGTGGTACAAACAATGTAATTCCTACATATTTCCTAAATATTTCTTGAAATTAAAAACGTTCGTCCATCACTTCTGTGCTGTGAATAAGTCCAGCCTCACTGGGGTTAAAATAAAACATCTAGCAAGTGGAACCATAAAGCTTTCACAGGGACAGAATGAAACTGTCCTCCGAGGAGGAATAATTACAGCCAGGAGAGGAAAAAACATTCTTATTTATAGCACAATTGCTCAAAGATAGTAATTCAGCATTCGTTAGTTGGTGTGTGAAGAGAAGACCATCTGTTAGAGTGTGAACTGTAATCTGGTCAGTGTGAGGGCTTCAGGGTGATTCACAACAACACCACAACCATCTGTGATACGCAGTAATACCAGATCATATATTTAGCACATGTCCAAATGACCCACTGCCTTAATTCATCCAATGAACGTGAAATTATATAATAATCACAAATGCTGATACATTCATTTGCCAAACCGCTTAATACTATTTGGGTCGAAGGAAGGCTGGGGCCCAATTCGTAGTACAATTCTAGGCAAAGAATAAATGGCACGCCAATCCATCATAGGGCCAACACACACATAACCATTCTCACCTAGGGGCAATTTGGAACAGCAAATTAGCCTAATGTAAATGTCTTTGGAGTGTGGGAGAAAACCAAAGCACCCAGATGAAACCCATGCAAGCACGAACATGCAAACTCCACGCAAACACGCTTGGAACTCGAACCCAGGATCTTCTTGCTGTGAAGCAGATGTGCTAACCACTACACCACCCAGTAAAGTATTTAATTCTTTTATTTTGACTTCTACATTTAACCCATCCAAAGTGAGCACACACACTCACACACACACACACACACACACACACACACACACACACACACACGTAAACAATGAGCACACACATACTCAGAGCAGTGGGCTGCCACATATTGCGGCGACTGGACAGCAGTTGAGGATTTGCCTTGCAAGGGCACTTTAGCCATGAGTGTGGAGGAAGGGAAGGTGCAGCTCAAACCAGCGACCTTTCGGACCTAAGCTGCCCCCTAAAAGGGCCTTGCTCAAGGACCCAACAGAGGTGCTAGAGCTTGAACCTTCAAGTGTGTGATCACAAACCCAGAGCCTTAACCACTGACCCATGTGAGGCAGATGTGCTAACCACTGTCCCACTAGTTAATTAGTAATATTTCCAATCTGGAATTTAAGACGCAGCTGATTCGCTGACTACTTGCGATCTGTTGCGAGTCCAACCAAGTGGAGTTTTGGCGTGAGAAAATGACATCGAATGGCATATTCATACCCCACCAGTCATAACCAGAAGCGGTCAGTAAGTCAATAATGAGATCAATTCCTCAGCCACACAATCCATCATCATATTGGATTAACACAGCTCCCTTCCCACCGATTTCCTTCACACACAGCCAAATTAACACCTGGCACACGTTCTCCCGCGATGCCCTCCTGTGACTGCGTGACTGAAAAATCTAATCACATCGAATGAAATTTAATTACTACAACTGAATCGAATTAATTCGTTCCTGTCCTACATGCTACCGTTCCTCACTCCTTAAAGCTGGGCTCGGTTGAAATGGTCTTTACATGGGTGGTGCCACTGTGGTTAGCACATCCGCCTCACAGCAAGAAGGTCCTGGGTTCAAATCCTGGGCTTTTGTGTGGGTTTCATACGAGTACTCCGGTTTCCTTCAAAAGTCCAAAGATATGCACGTTTGGATAATTGGCTGTTCCAAACGACCTGTGGGTGTACCCCTAGTGACTGAGTGATTGAGGCTTTGGGTTGCTGATCAGAAGGTTGGCAGTTCGTGTCCCAGTACTACCAAGTTGCTATTGTTGGGCCCTTGAGCAAGGCCCTTAACCTTCAACCGCTCAGCTGTATCCATGTCATTAAAAAAAGGTAAGTCACTCTGGATAAGGGGCGTCTGCCAAATGCCATAACTGTAAATGTAAATGAGTTTGAGTGTGAATAGTTTTGCATGTGTATTGCCCTGCACTGCCCTGAGTTCTCCATTGTGTACCCTGCTTTCGTCCAGTGTTGGCTGAGACAGGCTTCAGCCTTCCCATGACCCAGGCTTTACACCCAGTCAGCAATCAAACACTTGTGAGATCCAAAAATGGTCCGAAAAATATCTGCCATCTGTTGCCACTATAATCCTATAAAACAAATCCAATCCGATGCTCCTGTGTATCCCTGCTCATCTATGACCCTACCGTGCAGACAAAGTGCATGTGAAAGGGTGGGCGTGGCTTTGAAAGGGCCGCCTAGGCAGGGGAGGGTTTACTTTCAGTTTTTGCTAGATTTCCACATTTACAATCCCAGATTTTAGGTCACTTAGCTTTTCATTGCCAGTGCTAAATAAAACATAGATGGTACATAAATGTAACAAATAAATAATTAAACCAGTTGCTGAATCCCATCCAGACAGCAAGTTCAATGTCTGCGATCGGAATGCGTTTACATCCAGGCTGCTGATGATGCTGCCAGATTTTGGAGGTAAATAAATAAATAAATCGAACATGTTCCACATGCGAGGAGGCCTGACAGCCGACAATAGGAAGTGTGCAGTGCTCTGGAAATCCCTGTCAGCACGTGTTATGTCAGTGACAATGACAAGCTTGTTAAGAAAGATTTCTTTCAATTACAGCCTTTTTAGCGTTGACTTATTTATTATGCATGTATTCACTGTAGTGGTGACACGTTGTGACAGAACAGTCACAAGTTACTCATTTTCAATGAAGGGAACAATTGACTAATGAACAAAGAGGATAAGGTAGGAGGAGAACAAGTAGTAACATCAGTGCATTGTTATTGAAGGATGAAGGGATAAAAGAAAGAATAAAAACAGAGACAGGTGAGAGTTAATAATTAAGTCCAAGTGCCATTGTGTAACCCTGGGCCTGCTGTAATACCACACTTTCAAATAATCATACCATCTCAAAATGTTCTAGAATCCTTAAAAAAAAATCTGGATTCAGAAATTGATTCGGATCATCTCCAAAATCTAATGGAGTCTTCCGTGAACACCTCTGGTAGAAATGTAATGAAAATACACACATACATTTTTTGTGTGGTCCTGCTAACCAACAAACACACAAACCAGGGGTAAAACATACTTCATTGGTGGTGGGAAGAAGAAGAAGAAGAACCCTATCAAAGTTCTTCATTTACTAGTGAATATCTGATGTGATTATCTTCCATTATCAGTTCATTCTGGATGAATATAAAGGATTCCTGTTGAAACCACCACAGCTCACTGGCTTAGTATCAGTTATTCACCTGTTCTACATCTTGTTTTGGTTATGTATCTGTTTACAATAACAATAACATTAACAAGACCGTGTGACCAGAGGAATGATCTTATAACTTGGCGGCGCAACACTGATTAGTAGAAAGTGAAAAAGTCAGAGATCAAGTGTTAAAAAACAGAAGAAGGGATACGATTTCATCTTCATTTATTTATTTATTTAGCTTTATTTACTATTTTATACCTCCTTCCAGTTCATTCATTAATTTATTTGCTTTATACTATTAGGGTTGCAGGGAGGCTGAAGCCTATCTCAGCCAACACTGGGTGAAAGTGGAGTACACCCTGAGCAGCTCGCCAGTCCGTCTCAGGGCAACACATACACTCACACCTTGCAAAAAGTGTGACTGTCCAATTAGCCTAATGTGCACATCTTTATACTGTGGGAAGAAACTGAAGTCCCTAAGAAAACTCACACAAGCAAACTCTCTGCCTTCCAGTAGCCTTCTACAAACCTGCAACTTTGTGGTATTTGTTCCTCTTTCGCTCTTTCAGTTTTTCCCCAGGTTTATGCTACTTCCTGTCTGTGAGTCTCCACTTACTGTCACTGATATTAGGTAGCAAATCAAGGCATCACTTCAGTAAGGAACTTGTCACTTGATCCATTTAACCCAAAAGAAGATTCTAGAGCAATAATGAGGTCTTTCTAAAGAGGGATAGTAAAACGGGAAAAAGGGAGATTATAAATAAATAAAACTGGGTCAGAGAAACTAATCAAGATCAAAAAATGATGGGTGTGTGTGTGTGGGGGGGGGGGGGGGTGTCTTTGGACTTTAGGAGAAAACCGGAGCATCCCAGAAAACCCAAACAAGCATAGGGAGACCATGCAAACTGAACACAGAAGCACCTTTGTTTTATTTTTCCCGTTCATGTTTCCGAAAAACCAAAGAAAAGAAAAAGAAATCCTTACTCACATCTCTAGTAAAGACTAATTATGAACTCGAGTGAAGTAGCTGAGGTCGAGGAACAGTCACAGCCAGAGTTTCAATATCAGGGGCATTTTTACACGAGGATCCTGACTACAGCTGTGTAGTATCTTCCCCTGAATAGGAATTCAACAAATCCTACTAGGGCCTTCAGAAGGCTGGAGCCTATCCACACCATGAACAGCTTGCCACCATTCACATTCACACAAAAGGATCATTTGGAACAGCTAAGTAGCTTAAGACTGTGGGATGAAACCAGAGTATCCAGATGAAACCTGCGCAAGCACAGGAAGAACATGCAAACTCGACAGAAAAATGCCTGAGCCCGGGACTCGAACCAAGGACCTTCCTGCTGTGTGGCTTGTCATACTAAAGTAGCCTAGGAATGTTTTACTTAAGCTCATAAGGTTCCATGGGCCGCCAAAACAGGATTGAGACCACACAGGAGCTTACCAGCGAGCTCGCTAATGACTTGATCCTTGGGAAGCAATCTGTACATCGCAAATTCATTAAAAACACTCAACAAGAAGCATCCGTACCTGTTCCAGGGGACCTGTAGACATTCTGCATTTTGTTCTAGTCCAGCTCGAAAGCATTTCCGCCATATAAAGCCAATTAGCTGATTCAGCCATCCTACCAGCTGGAAAAGACTGAAAGTGTGCTTCATCGGAGGCTAGAATCAAGTCCCAAAGGGAGTCAGCACTTTAAGCACAAACTCCAAATCATCAGATTAAAGATAACAGCCTTTACAGTTACCCAGCCATCCTTTCATCCACTCCAATCCTCTATCAAATCCATAGCAACTGAGAACCTCACACACTTCTCTCTCACTCTAACAGCTCAGTGGTTATATCAGTAAAGAGGGACAACTTATCATAAAAGAGACGTTCTGTTCAACTGTTCCTGACTGACTGAGTCAATGCATTGTGTTTGCATGCTGAGAAAATGTTTTCTTAATGAACTAACGTGATTATATATATATACACATACATACATACACACACACACACACACACACACACATAATTATAAAAATAGCTACTTCCAGGCAACTAGTACGATTGGTTGAACAGCGTTCCTCAAGTGTTCAGACATAACATAATTAATGAGCATCTATTCTAAAAAGGTAATCATGAAATCTGCATTAGATGCTCAGTAATTATTCGGCCCTCGATCAGCTTTAAATTTAGTGATGTGGCCCTCAGTGAAAATGAGTTTAACGCCCCTGCTCTAAATGATATTAATACACATTTTCTTGATACTACCATTTATTAATTATATTTACCCCATTCGCATTATTACGTTTATTTTTTTTTGAATTAATCTCTTGCAACTACAATCTGCATTTTCTATCTCCCAATTTTTTCAGCCTTATGGGGAAATTAAACCCAAACTTAATAAAAGCTCGCACCCCACACACAGGGGGGCATCACTGTAATGCGAAAAGTCACATCGTCTTGCCCGACCACCGGCAAAACGGAGCTAATCTGTGTTTGAATACAAAGTGCAATATTCTTTCTTTTCCACATACGTGTACACACACACACACGCTTGCGTTTATTCTATGTAAAGGGGAGCACGCATGATTTGTATTTGTTCCTGGTCTTATTTTATTTAGAAGTTCACTAGTTTATACCTGATTTGTTAGTTTAATATCTGTATGCTGTTACTGTTGGCATTAAATCGCCTTATATTAACTGGGGTATGGAGTGAAATAGCAGCCGTCTCAAACTGCCTAATGTAGATTATCAAATAGATTTCAGCAGGTTGCAACTACAAAAGTGTAAGCAAAAATCAGCTAATAATAATTTGTTTATATGTAACAGAGGAGTTTGGAAGGCTTGCCTTTCATTTAACTTTTAATGCAAGCATAAAAAAAAAAAAACAAAACAAAACAAACAAAAAAAAAAACCCCTAAGAAACAAAAACATTTTTAAATAAAATGTATGGCAACCTATGAAGCACTTACTGCACAAGGATCCTTTTCAATAAACCATGGAAACTCTGAAAATCTATTTTATCTATTTAGGTAGTTGCATAATTAGATACAGAATAAAAGAGTGTTTTGATTTTATGGAATATGAAAACACTTTTAAACTCAAATCACCATCTGTGAATACAGCCCTGAGTTTTGATTCTTCCTCACTGTTAATTTGCTCAAGATAAAAACCTCTGTAAAAATAAATTACCAAATAAATAGATAAACACGGCTAAGCGTACGCTGCTTAAATAAAGTAACAAAGCACTTGCAATGTAGAATTACGAACTTACAGCAGAAACGTAATTAAAATGCTAATGTTATATCTGATTGCAGACTTGGAATAAAAACACCAATAAGCCACTTTTATAAACAATTTCCTGACTGCTGAACGGTGAATCAGACCAGTATAATATCATACAGATAGGGTTCATGGGAAACACATTTCGAGCAGTATATACACACAGGGACTAAAAACCTAATCGAGAATATTTTCATTCATGGATCAGAGAACCTTCAAGCATTGAAGGCTCTTTTCATGTCACTACAATAATGACACAACTAGAACAACAGTTCCATATCGTTCACACTCACTGAACGCTAACATCACTGCTGCTGATTTAATTATATACCATATGCATAAACACGTGAAGGGGTCTTTAATGTCTCTAATATGCGGAAAGGCAGAAATAATGGAATGATACCGTCAGAATTCCGTCAGTCTCAGGTTCAGAAATACTGTACATACTTTTTACTGTCGTCATACGTGATGTCTATCCATCCGTCCATAATTGCACTGCTTGCACTAACTCAAAAACGCCACCATTTTTGGTGTGGATGTTGGAACTGTGTAACCACACAAGCCTATCAATTCTTGTTGTGGTTGGATATCCAATATGGCTGCCCCAGCTGCCATCTTGAATTTGCATTCTGTGCACAAACTTGAAAACGCCATCACCGATCATCACCATTTTGGTGTGTCTGTAGAAACTATGTAACCACACAACCCTATCAATTGTCGTTGCGGTGCGATATCCAGTATGGCCGCCGCAGCTACCATTTGAATTCGTGTTGTGCACATTAACTCAAAAAAAATCATTTTTGGTATCCATTCTAGGCATAGCTTTTATAATGTGGTGCATGGGCTGAGGGGTATTACCCGCTTTGCTGGGCCTTTTTTATTTTTACAAATTTAAGGCATGATAACCGTTACGCGCTCTACATTATAGCATCTTTTAAAAGTCTTTATCCTAAATTTAGGGGGTGGATAATGTTTATTATTTCAATATAGTGATCCAATCAGATTGCGCCGTTTCCATGTAGTATACCCTAAATGGGATTATCTAGTGTATTACTTTCTAAACTTACTGTAACCCTGACCAGGATGCAGCAACTCCAGATTTAATGCAGCATATACTGAACAGAAATCCTCACCACTGTCCTGGGCTTTGTGTTGCACGGAAAACTACATAATTAACTTTGCTGAAATTGGAAGCTAACCTAATTCAGCCTAAGAGAATGTATTAGGTTAGCAAGCTAGGTAAATTCATTAATATAAAAATGAGCAATACGGCTGTGCTCAAAGAAAATGAGGACGCACTGTATGTAAATCACTGTGAAGCCTGATGAGCGTACCATGTTCATGCCCTCGACACAACACAAGTCTGTCACAGTGAGACGGTGGATAATATTTCAGCCATGAGCTGCAGTGTTCCAGTTTGGATTGTTTCTTAATTTTTATTTAATATGCATTTAACTTCAAAGAAACAGCAAACTATAATCTCAGTTAAATTCTATCCCATCTGGTGCTGTACTGGACTTCAATGATTTTCATTCTACCTCCCTCTGTGCTCCTGTTTCTGTAATGATCACCTGCCACCTATTCCAGCTACACGACCCGCTAGTGTCGGCAGGGTCATCACAAGCCTCCAGATCAGCTTCAATGCACCGTGGTATCGATTCTACCAGTCTTTTCCGAAAGACACGCCATCACCTCAGCTGCTTTGATGATGGTTGGATGCATTGATGATGGTGTTGTGTAAATGTCCTTGTATTTCTGTAGAGAATCTATACCGTGGGTAGGGTGACGCATTTATAATTCTACATAAAGGTGTGGGTGTGCTTCCTCCAGGAGGTGCTGTTGCATGAAATACACCAGAATTGATTGATTTTACACACAGAAGAAGAGCAAATAAGAGACAATGCATGTTGTGTGATTAATTATAAACCAAGTGTATTCCCACTTAAAGCATTTTGGAAGTGTTTAAACCCAGCAGCATTGTAACTAGTGCTTAAATCCACATTTTGCTCCATCACTGACTGATGGGTGCTTTATTATTTTTACTATCAGGGAGCATAGTGGCATAGGGGGAAGCACTCTCACCTCACAGCAAGAAGGTCCTAGGTTCAAGCCCTGTCCAGTGAGTGCATTTCTGTGTAAAGTTAGCATCCTCTCCCTGTACTTGTGTGGGTTTTCACAGAGAACTCTGGTTTCCTCCAAATAATCTAAAGACATGCAAAATGGATACTCCAAACTGGCCCTGGGTGTGAGTTTGTCCTAGAGAAGAGTTTCTGCATGGGGCTCGTAACCATCGCAAATAAAAACATACACTGCAAAGGAAACCATCTAAGTAGCCCAATGCATCATGGGTGTGGAATGGGATAAAATAAAATATGGTGACATCACCAACCCTGCCTGTTTAATCTGTAGTAAGAGAAAGACAGAAAAGTAAGCAGGATTAAACCGGCCATTATAATGATCTACAGCAACTATAAAGCCTTATATTTTTGTAAAGACTATATTCTTAAAGTACATTTTGAATTTCACAGAGAACAAGTAGTGAAGTAGACCAATCATTGTTGCTGTAGCCTACATCAACGCAACTCGTACTGTAGTTACACTTCTGAGGAGATGTGCAGGGTACACTGTTACGCTGTATATAAGTATAAATAAATAAAGTATAATATATAATAATAAAGATCTAGTGAGTGTACAAACCATGACTTATGCATAGGCCGTTTTAGAATCATGGGGCGGGGTTATCTGGGAACAGGCCAAGCCCACCAGAAAATAATTTTCATGGCAGGTCTGAGTTGATCAGACAGAAGAACTCAGATATGGCTTATTCTTATAACTTAGTGTTAGTGAGCGCATTGCCGGTCCCAAACCTGGATAAAACAGGAGGAGGGTTGTGCACAGGGCCAGCATGGGCCAGCCACGTAAAAGAAACCATCGCTAGCAAGAGAACTAACGAACACCTCAGGCCTGTGAGAAGATGGATCTCCAGCTGGACGACCTATGACGAGGGGTGGTGAAAGCCGAAGATATCTGGAATCCACACAGCTGACTGGCGGACGGCAAGAAGTTGGACCACACATGGGGGGCAGCTGGAGAGACTGGCCCAGGACAGAGTCAGTTGGAGGGACCTTGTCTGCGGACCATGTCCCAATAGGGGCAACAGGCAATAGAAGTAGTAGTACGGGCAGTTAGTAAGCGCAGTTATAGCAGCTTTCTGAACCTTCTTTCTTTACAACCAGCTACAAGGAAACAATCTGAGACCTCAGCGAGTGATGTGTCCACCCCTACAGTGTTTCACTTAACAATGCAAGGGAGACTGTAGCTTAGTATTGTAGAAACTATTCCGTTATCATCAAGGCTAACATTGCTGGACTGCTATCAAGTGCGCAGTATTTCATGCTAATACTAGGACAGGATCTGAGGCAGGATATTAGAGTTGGCTTGGTCTTCTGTATCTTTCATCCTAACGCCTCAGTTCCTATGGAGCTGCAACATGCCACGGTATTCTGCTGTGTGTAGGGCTGAATTATGAGTTCACTTTACTCCTTGTGAGCTCCCTTGCTTCTCAAGTCTGTGAGTAATTCACGTTCCCGGCGACATGGCCTCTTTATTCAATGTCGGAGAGACGTTTATTTTCACACTCCAGGGCATCTCTTTGTCCTGAAAGAGGTGCTGTGGCATAAAGTGTGCTGTTCACGGCATGTTATACGCACCATTTCATTGTTAAAGGACCCAGGGTGCCAATGAGCCTGGATGTTGTCCAGGAGTAGAACCAAACAAATAAATGTTTAAGCCAAGTGTATTAGTATCCCATTACCTATGGTCTATACCTAACACTTATACCAGAACAACTATTAGTCAGGGATCTCATAATCTGCCTCCGAGCCTAAGGAACAATTATTTTAATATATATCACATGGGAATGTAAGCAAAAAACAAACAAAAAAAAAAAACAAAAATAAGATTTTTAGTAGTGCTCTGCGCGGTGCTTCACCGTACTTAAGAGAAATTGGTATAGCATCGATCAGATGTTTTTGTGTCGCGAACATTGCGTTCGTCTGTACATGTACATGCGGAAACCCTGTGGTGATATTTTGAATGCTGGTATATAACCGTCGTAATAGGAATGTATATCTGAGTGATAGTAACTTCTACTCCATCTTCCCATCCATACTGTTACTCGTTTAAAGCCATAAAATAAAATACGCTTTTTCAATAAAATAAGACATTTTTTAACAGCGTAAACAGAATTCTATGTGCCATGTTCAGTAGGTATCTTCAAAATAAACTGTGTAATAAACTGTGTAAGTGTCTCTTACCTCCCCTTAAGAGTTTTATTATATACTATGTGGAAATAAAGAAAAGCAAACCAAACCCAAATTTTTGGAGTTTATATTTATATATTTTTAACCATGACAGAGGCAGGTTAGGTGAGCGCTGTGCTTTAAGTTGAGCAAAGCTCTAAGTAGCTAACAGTATCTGGAGCCTATTCATTCCGACTTTAGCATGTATTACAAGAAAACATGAGTAAACCACACTCTGTAAAGATGCTTTAGTATATAAAGTGTACACTTTAGTTTCACTACGCATAATTTTTCTTTATTAAGCATAACAATGATACTGCTGCCTGCTCTGAGTAACCGTGACAAACTATAAGTGTCCATTGTTTTGATTCAGTCATTATCCACTTGGAATAATGTTTTTTAGATCTCACATAGTGGACCAATCAGATCGTGTCATTCCTGTGTAGTATATAATAATTAGGCATGCTTCTATGCAAAAGATACTAAAATGAGTACCTTTACGAGGATAAAATGACAAAGTACACTTTAGTACCCTTTAAATCTAAAGTTAAAATAAACTGGAAATATATTGGAAATTATCTGTACACTTAAAAACACATCAGAAGCAGCTTATCACATGCAAACACCACCACGAGACGGTTGAAGACAGAAAACTGGAAGGTGATATAAGGATTTAAAGTATACAGCCAAGCACTAAAATGGGACTTGCGCCCCGTTTCCGGTTGAGGCCAACAAACTTTTGAAGCACCCTAATACACAGTGCAGCGATTACACCATCAACTTTTAATCACTTCTTTATTCATAAATAGTGGAGTTATTATAGGAAGAGTTAGCACATGATACCCTTGGGAGGCGAAAAATATTTAAAGACCCATATGAGGATTTTTCACTCCCCGGAGGATGAAAGCTGCCTTATAAGTTGGTTCCGGTTTGTGGCTTGGCCTTCCCCCGGCAGCACAGAATCTCCGTCGATTAGCAGTAATACTTTCTCACACTCAGTTTTTGGGTTAATCTGTTTTCTTCTGACCTCACTTATATCGCACTGGAGGAACGACACTGACTTTACCACCAGAATTTTTCGGAACTGTGACTCGGAATGAAACACTGCTGAAAAAAATTCCATTGTTCTCACAGATTCGCATCTCCGACACCACCATCAGAGGGTCCAGCTCCATCCCTACAACATTACTGGCCTTGCGGGATCAGTTTTTATTAAGCCTATAGAACATCATGAGCATTGTTCGGCATATGTTGAATGACCTTGGCCGCCTCAGAAAATAGAGATGGCTCGAGTCAAATTTAGAGTCAAAAGTAACCCCACAGAGGTGGATTTTTAAAAAATGTGTTGCGTTCCCCTGTGCGCCCAGTAGCCCAGCGGTGGCAGTGCTGTGGTTGTTAGGGAGGGGCAGTGATCTAGGCACTATTATCTTTTAATGCTGTTCATCTGGCAATGGGTAAATAAGATATATAAAAGGGGCCTTCACTCTCTCTCTCGCTCTCTCTCTCTGCACTCACCTTCACACATACACTACCCGGCTGTCCCATTATTTATGTTTTTCCCAGACATATTTTATTACGTATTATTTTCTAACTCAGTAAACGAAATGTTGAGTAAAGCTTTTAGTGCGTTGGTCTTATTTTGCGTTGCGGCTAGAGCCGGTCATAACATTAAATAAAGTGGGGGCTTATCTGGGATTAGATTATTTCTGTTGTATTTTTGGGAACGAGCTCCACACTGAGCGTGACCTATTTATTGAGCTCTGTGGGTGTCGCCGAACAGAAATCAGCTGTGGTGTACAGTCATTCATTCGTTCAATTTCCAAACCTCTTTATCCTACTATGATTGTGGGAATGCAGTAGCCTATCTCAACCGACTCTGGGCAAAGGCAAGGTACACCCTGAACAGCTAGGGGCAATTTGGACAGCACAGCCTATTAGCCTAATGTGCATGTCTTTGGACTGGGACAAAACTGGAGTACCTGGAGGAATTCCATGCAAACAGAGGAAGAACCTTCTATGTGCTCTCCATTTCTCCGTGAACACTGAAGTCCCACTCCCATTTATTGAAAACTTGGTTATTAGCTTACTGGAACATTTCCGTGAGTCATCGTGTGAATGCTGATATACACACCTTCTCTTCCCGGAAGTCCCCGCTCTTTCTTGTCGTCACACTTGTTGCACTCGCTGAAGTAGAGAAGGATGAACATATCGAGCATCACCCAAACCAGAGACGTAGCAAGTACCACTTTACAGTATGCAAACTTCCTCATCTTCACACCTGCAAGGTAGAAAAATAGTGGTATAGAGTTAGAGGTGTTAAAGAGTTAATAGTTTACACGCATAATTGTTAAACTCAGTTAATTAGTCATGTAGTCATTTATTCCTTCACTGAAGGACCTGGGTTTATCCTGGGAATACACCCAGAGCACCACACACACTCACACACACTGATAAAGAGACACTGATCTGCATACAGACATGTTTCTGAGAGGCAGAAACTCAAGCTCAGGATCGTACCCTGGAGCTGTGAAGCATCCGACCATGTCACCATTCATTAATCTGATTTAAACATAAGTAACAGGCAGAAAAAGTATGTTAGGCAAGTTGATTGGCTAGTTTCTGCCCTTGTTTGGGTCAGGGAGACAGTGCTTCCACCAATCCGCTTAATCCTACTAGGATCACGGGGAGGATGGAGTCTACTCCTGTTGATACTGGGTAAAGGCGAGGTACACTCTGAACAGCTCACCAGTCCACTGCAGGGCAAACACACACACACACACACACACACACACACACACACACACACACACACACACACACACACACACACA
>JAQMYF010000004.1:8269209-8299741 GCA_030014195.1 Neosilurus mollespiculum
ACACACACACACACACACACACACACACACACACACACACACACACACACACACACACACACACACACACCTATTCAGACTTACACCTTGGGGCAAATTGGAACAGCCAATTAGCTTAATGTGCATGTCTTTGGACTGTGGGAGGAAATCAGAGTACCCAGAGAAAACCCACGCAAACATGGGGGGAACATGCACACAGAGACGCCCTCACTGAACCTGGAACTCGAACCCAGGACCTTCTTGCTGTGTGGTGGACGTGCTAACCTCTGCACCACCGTGCTTCCCAAAATCAAAATCATTGCGAGATTAAAAATTAATATGAAAATCCTTAAAATTTTCTAAGAAGAAAGTAAAGCAGTTATATAACAATATAAAACGTAAATATAATTTAATAAATTAACAGTTTTATATAAAGATTCTTTTTTAACGGGACAAATAAAACCCTGATCTATTGGACACTGATTAATTAGCAAAGCAGTTTATTAATAATAATAATAATAATAATAATAGGCGACATGGTGGCGTAGTGACTAGCACGTCTGCCTCACAGCAAGAAGGTCCTGGGTTCAAGGCCCTGGGCTCAGAAAGGGTGTTGCTGTGTAAAGTTTGCATGTTCTCCCTATGCTTGCATGGATTTCCTCGGAGTACTCTGGTTTCCTCCCACACTCAGAAGATATGCGCATTAGGCTAAATGGTCGTTCTAAATTGCCCCTAGGTGTAAGTGTGAATGGTTGTGTGTGTGTGTGTGCGTGTTGTCCTGCGATGGTCTAGCAAGCTGTCCAGGGCATACCCCACCTTCGCCCAGAGTCAGCTGAGATCAAGTCCCTGCGAGTCTAGGAGGATTAAGTGGTTTGGAAAATGAGTGCGTGATTAATAATAATAATAATATTAATAATAATCATGCTACTCAGAAAAGAGAAGTGATTATAAAAGCTGGTCAACCAGACAATAAAGCAGGACATTATGAAGAGAAATAAAAACAACCTGCTGATGTCTGTCTCAGTACTTTAATTATAAGCTGCGTGAGGCTAATTATCCATCCATTATACATCCCTGTGCACACGTGCATTACAAGCAGCAGGGAAAATAGACTTCCTGAGAGGTAAAAAGAAGCGACAGTGGTATTGTGTTCTGATGAAAAAAGGACATGACAGTGTAATCTCTGCTGTATGGAGAATGCACAGTCTGGACTCGTGCTCAAATGCAGAACAGAAGACGACAGCTTTCCTCAAAACAGGCATGCTGTGATTAATAGGCGCCCCCCCCCCCTTTATCTCTGAGCTCATTCTTTCTTTTTTATGTATCTTTTCTAGTACACACGGTTCTCTCTCTTGTGTGAGGGTGTAAAGCGGCTCTACTCTGAACCAGGTTGCCTCCTGCTGCACCGCCGACAATATAAAAAAAAAAAAAAACACACACTGAAAATGTTGTCTGCTTTCTTTCATTTCTCTGCTCTCGCCCTGCCTCTCTCGTTCCTTTTTTGTCTGTATTCTTTCTCCTGGGAGCATCGCTGAGGACAGTTCCAGCCACCTCACACATGCCGTTTATTTAGTTGGAGCTTTTAGGGACTTTTCGACATGTGCAAGGTGCTTTTCTTCAGAGGAATTTGAAAGAAGAGATATTATAAAGAATAAGAAATCATAGCAATCCATCACTATTATTTCCCTCAGAGTGGAGAAAAACAATGACCTCTGCTGAAAGTACACTCCTTTTATAGAAATATTTCAGTGTTTGTCATTATGAGAACATCACAAGGAAAGTAAACAGAAAAATAGCAAGAGAAAAAAAAACGGTGTGTGTATGTGTGTGAGTGCGTGGCACAAGGTTATGACTGGCACAGCAAGAAATGCCACAGTCCTGGTGGCCCTCGTCCATCACTGTAGCAACGCCAGAGGCTCTTGTCCACTGTAGCTTGGCCAAACATTCATCACCCTGACAACACACCACACACGCATACACACGCACACACACCTGTGGGTAAAGGCCACTGGGTATACAAACACCCTCAGTTACATAAGGGCATACAGTAAACAGAACTTTTTCTTAACAAAGTTTTGTTTTGTTTTTTTGCCATAAAGATGTTTGTTTTGCCATAAAGACCAAATATATAAGAAGCTAATTCATGAATAAACATCAGAATCTGTGAAAACTACATGAATCTATATGGTCATATCTGAAGATGGGTTACTACAAAGATAGTTAATACAGCCTTGAACAAGATTTCTCCAAAGACTGCTTCATATTTTAATCCATTCTGCCTGACCAGTTTCCCTGCTGATGCATCCCCACATCATCACACCACCACCGTGCTTTACTCTGGGGCTGGTGCTCTTCATTTATACTCAGTGTAAAAGGTGGATACGAAAACAGCCTACTATCCATACACTGCATTAATTTTGTCTGTATTTGTGCTTGTTTTCGAAAAGCTCAAGAATGCAGACAGAATGGAGCAGTACTACCAGAAATCGTTGGGGCACTGTAGCCAATAGATCAAGAAAGTCCCGAGAAAGAAATTGTAGAGAGGTAATCCAGCATAATACGGCTTAAGTAGGAAATTGGACATACTGAGATATTGATATATTTGGAAAGAGAATTGAATCTGCTTTAAAATGAGGTATAATACACGATTATAACATGAAAATGGACTGAGTTACATCACTTTGTATGTCGCTAATAAGGAAATGCTACTTTTGAGAAAAATCCCTTTCAGGGAATCCTTCTGGGATTCTGTTGGTAGGGAGATTATTCTGGTAGCGAATATGAATAATAAGGAAATACCCTGAGCAACCACAAAAGCGGATTGAAAATCAGCAGAATAAGTGGATATTTTTATTGTTTTACAACAATGTGGATATGAAACCCTTTTTTAAACAGGTATTTTAGCATGGATAGATTGTGTTTATGGATATTTGAACCTGTTCATGTGGAAGATTATGCTTTGAAGGATGTATTTTTGGCGATATTGCATTTACGTCCAGGTACCCATTTTCAACTTACTTTGGCTTTTACTCTAAACACTACCTTTTGACTTAATCCACATTATGCTGGAGCGGTTCGCAAATGTACTTAGTTGGCTTTTGCATCTTTCTTAATAAAGTACATTATGATGACCTCCTCCATTGTCACCGTGTTTGCTGTTTTCGGAAAGTGTTGTTGGACTTTATGCCTTTGAGTCGATGTATTGCTTAACATCAATACCAAGTAAAGGATGTATGCTAAAAGTATGCCGAGTAAAAGTGTGCGGACTTTTTTCTTGTACATAATGGGATCATAAATTAGTTTTTAGGTTAACGAGCATCAAACTGTACAAGATATAATTCGCCACCCATTGTGTTTACAGAGCTCTACAGGTTAAACTAGGTCTCTCGGCTGTGTGCCTTACCCAATCGCTAACCTTTGGGGGACATCAGTCAGAGTATATTTATTGGTGTAAAAATGTACACTGGCGAAACCAAAAGGAGTCTGGCTGACTGTTTTTAGCCTAGAGTATCAATAAGATCAGAATGAAGGATTTCCTCTTCCCATTGGCGAGCCACATCAACAGCAATGGACAAAACATTAATAACATCCCTGTCTGCATCATTAGATGCTACTGGAGCGACAAATTAAGAAAACACAGAGAAGAAAACCTCATGGAATGAATGGCACGTTTGACTGCAGCTATTCCTCCAGAAACCATTTAGAACATCAACTGATTTCACTTCCTACAGCCTCGGAAGTCTTTGCTTACAGAGCTGATGAAGAAAGGGCGTTTGCCCTTAAATGTCTTCTTTCTCTGGAATACTGGCACCAGCAAAATGCTTCTGATGTTACAGGAGTTGAAACCTTTCAACGTTCGAGACGGTTGCTGTAATAAATGGTGTCAGGCGCTCCGACGCTCTGAAAGGGAAAATGAACTCTTTCTCCCCACCTCATCGCTTCCATAACAACTTGCAACACAAACAGAGATGTCATTAATGTTATGTACATGGCTGCTGTACAGAGAATTCCTTCGTTCAAAATCCAAGGATGCTCAGCAAAATAAGACAGGCTGCTCTTGGGTTCTTGTATGTATGATGATTTCGGTTCTTGCTGGAAAGATCCAATGGAAACGAATCTTATGGCTACGGTGTAGATACTCGAAAGCTGATGATTTTCTTCATTTTGGACAATCAGGTCATTGTCTGTATGAGATATATGAATGGTGGCACCTTGAATAGGGACACAGTGTTAAAATTAGGCTTGTGATATTGTGTGTAATGTGCAATCTTTCTATTGTGCCACTTACTGTCCCCCATTGATATCAGCTTTGCTTGTGGCTCTTAGGGGTACATGAAGTCTTTATGGTGGAACACATAAGTACTGGAAGCACTAGAATTACTTTTAGGGGTTGTTTTTTTTTTGGTGGGAGTGTCAAAGTCAGGAATGCTGCAAAACTGAGGTTATTCGCAGTAACTACAGTCAATAAAAATCATATAAAATATGTATGCTTGTTCTTGTCTCCCAGATAAACAAGATTCTTCTCTCCTCCAAAAAGTAAGACAGCAGTTCATAGAGAATACAAAATAGGTGAAATTTTTGTTTTTACAAGATACTAAACACTATTTTTGTTGATGTTCCCATACACCAAGTTATGATACTGTATCATCCAAATTAGAAAATTAATTTCTGGGGAATTTTCAAAGTTATAAACTTTCCTATGACGTTGACAGGAATATATTGGAACCAAAGGGAGTCAACTGGAAATTTGCACGAGTGCAGGGTGGCCTTTAAAAGGAAAATGAAATGTAGTTTAGTGTAAACTTGCGGCTTAAACTTGGTTCCAAACAACCAAAATTATTGTAAATTTCTATTCTTTCTATGTATTAATAAGTAAACCAGAATTGTTAGAAAAAGAAATGTATTTGATATATTTGTATGCATGTCTTCTTATGACCAAACGAAATGATTAAATTTTCACGTTTGTGTATGATATAGTTGGTATAAATTGCTGCAAATGTGCAGTTAATTTCCATGTACTCCTATTAATTCCCATTTCTATTTTGAATGTTTGCAAAATTCTAGTTTAAGCTTCCACAGTTTCTGGAAATTAACAGGCAATTCTCGCCACTAAAATAGAATACAAACTTTGTATTCTTTGTGCTTAAGAGACAGAAAACAACAACAACGGAGACTGAACCCATCATACGCTTTGTATAAATTGCCCTAAATTTAATTCCCATTTCCACCTTGGAACAATTCCTAAATTCCTCATCTTCAGTTCCCATGAAAAGCTTCTGGAAATTTACTAGAAATGTTCCGCGGCTTTGCAACTCTAGTCCACAATTGATAACCATCATCTTCCTGATACCATGGTCCATCATCCATAACATAGTCAGGATCATGCTTTTGTAAAACGTTATTTGAGTTACCCTAGACTTCCTGTCGGTTCAAAACCAGTCTGGGTATTCTCCTTAGGCATCTATGAACAAGAAGTTTCCAAATTCTCCATTCTGTGTCAACTCGGTTGTATGTGAAAGTCCCAGGAGTGTCAGAAATACTTAAACGAGGCCATCTGGAAGTAGCCAGCATGTCATAGCAAGGTCACTGAGATCACATTCTTCCTCTGTTTGAAGTGAGTATCAATATTACCTGAAGTTTTTGACTTGTCTCTGCATGAGTTTACACAGTCTGCTGAGGCCAGCCGATAGGTTTAAGTGCATAGACGGCATATTTCAGGATCATGGACAACGTTGTAATAAATAAGAAGAATATAAGTATATCCTCAACAGTGATCCAGACCCAGCCTTTCTTTACATCCTTGTTCATAAGACTTTAAGAATAACATTAACAATTTCAATTAATTTTAAGTTAACTCCACAATCAGGAAAGACAACGGTGAGCATGCTGCTAAAATAAAATAATCAACTGCAATTGAAATATCTCGGTACACTATTACAGGGCAGTACTTCAAAACACTAGATTTGTATGAATTTATCGCTGCGCACTGAATAAAAGATGAGTGGAGCGCGCGGGAGCGCTCAGCTGCGTGTGCACAAGGAGGGTGTAACCTTGGACTGAATAATGGATGGTCAATGTCGTGGAAAATATTCCCCCGTAAACTGCACATCCGTCTGTTGCTGGTGCAAAATAAACAGATGAGCAATCATAAGTAAATATAATGTCATATTAATGTCTGTTTTGGGAAATTTGCTACAAATTACCTTGGCCATTTGTCTTGTACAGCGTGACTCCGAATAGAAATAAAATTAAAGTAACGGATCCAGCTGTAAAGCCTTCACCTTGTGCTTGCAAAGTCTGTCTGTTTAAAAGCAGATTTATACCGGCTAACCGTAAAATAAAATACAGCACTAAACATATTGTTCTATTTAATAATAATATACAAAACAATAAAATTTAAGGTTCTCTACTCTCGCACTATCTATAAACACATACACCCCATTATACTAAATATTAAATAACCTGTATAATAAAAAACAACATCTGGGATTCTTATTACACCGAGAGAGAGAGAGAGAGAGAGAGAGAGAGAGAGAGAGAGAGCAAATGTAGAAAAACTCTTTCACACTGATCGTTGTCTGCGAGCAAAAGGTTTATTAAGCCGCGTATGTTTATCCATACACGCTCTCAGTTTCCCATAACTCAAAAACTGAACAGTGGTTGCTAGAGCGACATAATAAAGCATAGCAAGCTAGATCGCTAGTTAACTGCATTAAGTAAGGGATAACACGTGAACTGACAGGGCGGGACCTGGAATAAACTACTCTGCTTGTACCACACTGATCTGCCCATGATTTTGATGTATAATATATTAAAACACCACCCCATACCCCCCCATTTCCCCCCCAGCATCATGAGTTTTAAATATATAAGTAAATTTAATGTTATCGAACATCCAGAAAAAGTTAGTTATAAGTCAATTCTAGCTACAATTTGGTTTGTAGCATTCATAAACAACAGTTTGATCTTTCTCATTCTGTCTCTCGTTTTCCTTTCTCTAAGATTATATGTAAAAAAAAAAAAATAATAATAATAATAATAATATATTTTAAAAAAACACACAAAAACAGTTTTAGGCACTGCCTAAAAGCAGAGCTTCAGTAGATATCTCTGAGAGGTGTCTAAGCCTGGTGTATATGAGTAGCATGGATTATTTAAGGGAGGCAACAGCTTATGTGCATGCACATGGTTAAGTGTGCAGCTGAACGAGAACGAGAACGAGAGAGAGAGAGAGAGAGAGAGAGAGAGAGAGAGAGAGAGAGAGAGAGAAGGCTAGCATGGTGTTTGGAGCAGAGAGAAGGAAGGCATGGCAGTAAAGTTTTAGCAGTGGTGAATGTACTCTTATAATGTATAGTTAAAGGAGGCGTGGGGAAACCCCAGAGTTAGCATCAACTTCAGCCCTCAAGAAAATAAATCAATCAATCCCCCCAAATCATTTGTGACAATGTCAATTGTAAAAGCGCTATACAAATAAAACTGAAATCTGCCAATAGCTATTAAAATATAAAAAGGGTGAAAAAAAATCTGTGATATGCCACTTCTTGTTAAATTACTCTATCTGCATTGCATGTGTGTGTGTGTGTTGCTTCTCTCTTTCACAGGACAGTTTCAGCTCAGCATATTTTACTCAGTTATGTGATGGTGGTTTTGATTGTTAAGCGACAGTACAGGTTGGCTGAGAGTGCGGTACGAGCCACGCACGCGACTCAAGTTTAGGGTGAAGTTCATCATGGAGCACTGAGGCAGCGCTGCTTGCACTGAACCACAGTCAGAAATGTGAAAGTAGGCAAAAAGCAAATTGGGTTTTTTTTGTATTTCAGCCACCCACCAATCAGGAATGACCTCATTTATCTTACTTGCCAATGTAGATTTTTTAAAAATTGCTATTCATTTATGATTAGGCTAAGATTCCATAGCTGCCGTACAACTCTCTGTGAATGAGCAGTTGCTATGGAAACAAAGTATTTGAACAAGCACATGAAAATAATTGAGCCGGAACTAATGTCGGAGCCGGCGTTATCGGAAATTAATGCACTCCTTCTGAAGATTCAACAATTCAACCTCTCCGTGATCTAATACATAGGAAGAAAAAAAGTTTCGGATTATTATTCTCTTTAAGCAAACTTTCAGATGCAGCACATCATATTTGTGATTTCAGGAAAATTACATTAAATTAAATTAAAATAAACAAATAAATAAATAATCAAGAAGACTTTGACAAACGCATTTACAAGGTTTGGTGAAACTTAGGAAATATTTTACGTTAAATAACTGAAATATTAAATACTTGTAAAAAAATTAATGTATTTTCCACATATGACGATATTTGCATTCCAGGAAATACATTTGGGAATAAAACGTGGGTAAAACCAAACACTGTGTGTGTACGCCTCTAGATTACAGTCTTTGAAAAAATAAATAAATAAAATCACTGATTTGAAGTACATATCAGGTCTCTGCTTAGACTAAATGAGTGCAGAGAGAGTACTTTTCAATTACGTTGATGGTTGTAATGCTTTTGCCAGCTGTTGCTTTAACATGTTATAGCTGCACTGCACTATGCCGGTTGGCACTAAGCTTACTTACAGCACTACACAGCTCACAGGCTTGTAAATATTACTATTACATCACAAAATATAGTTAAAATTTAATGCTGCATTCGACTCAGCTCTCAAGTTGGAGGTGAGCCCACTAACTGATGACTGATGCGTTTATCTTTTCAAAACAGACAACAGTGTAATTAATGAAGTATATTTAACCAGCAAATATGCCCCTTTGTTCATTGATCTAAAGCAAATCCTTGTACAAACTCTTTTTGAAAGACGTACTGCACTCCTAAATGTGGATTTTAGATGTACACTAATTATGAGTGTACTATAACGAAACGCAGCCCTGGTGTAGATCCTGACAAAATTATATTAAAACAAAAATAGTTTAAACGTCACATATTACACTCATTTTCATACCTTTACCTTTCATCTCAGACACCAATGGAGCACCAAAGCACGATTCCTAATCCGAATAACTTGGCCTGTTTGGCTTCCTCCTCCCATTTATGGTCTTTCTACTCCACTCTGATTGGTTGGCCTTTCCTTTCAGTGCTCTGTGAGACAGACCAGGATGGGCGGAGTTACCGCTGTGCATGGAGGGAGGCAGTGGGGGAAGACCAGCTAATCTGAAGGCCCAGCATGCCTTGCATTCATGCAGTAGTGTGTTTACAGCCAGCTCAAACGGCCCAGAACGAAAAATTAAACATGTGAATTACGCTTAGCCATTAAAAATAATTGGCGGCCATTTTTAAAAATCTTTTCATAAACACGTTTCAGTCTTTGGTCCCAAGTCGCTACTGTCAATCTTTGACAGCAATACATCAAGCAGTTCTTGAGATACAGGCATGTGTATTTAAAAAAAACGCACACACACAAACTGATAGAAGTAAAAACGCTTTGTGGATCTAGAGCAAAATCCACCGAGAGTAATTTTATATTTATACTTGGTACATTTTTTACACCCATGCAACAGTCTTCATGAAGCCACTTTAAAAAGACTATTAGTTTTCATATAGAAATAAAAACATGAAATACACATTTCATGATCATTTAGAAATGTGAAATTCTAAAATAAGAGTTCTGGACAGGTATACTTGTAGTACAGTTAACCATATTACTACTTAACATATTATACAGGGACTGAGATAAAATGAGGGCTTTTAAATCTTATATGCACACACACTGTTATTTATACTCTATGACATACATTCTCCCTTTCCGCCTCTCTTTTCTTGACCCTTATCACACTTTATTACCGTACACATGCTCTTACATGCACACAAAGGCATGCTAAGTAGTGGAGTGAGCAAGGAGTAATTATATTAGAACAGCATGTAGCGATATTAATAATATGCAGCAGAAGATTAAAGTAAAATCTTTCCTCAGCTGCTTGCAGTGTCACTTTGACCCTTTTTATTATAATTCATGGAAAAACAGCTTTATATTACCAATGTAAGACAATGCTAGCTAAAGCGAAGATAAAAAATTCTAATTAGTTCGATTAAATCCTAATTAGTTATCTTAGAGGCGATGACAAGACTGTTCTATGAAAATAGAATAAATAACATCAACTGGGTTATTAAAGAACTTACAATCATGTATACAGATGGAAATTTGGTGTATACAATTGATTATCCTGTTACACTGGAACTTGTCAAGGAGTGAGGTGCATTAGACAGCAAGTGATTAATTCTATTTGTGAAGCTGATGTGTTGAAAATGGGAAAAATGGGCAAGCTTACCTTAGCATAATCTTAGTAAATTTGATAAGGGCCACAGTGTAATAGCTAGATGTTTAGGACTGGCATCTCCAAAACAAAAGGTCGTGTGTAGTGTACCCAGTGGCCCATGGTAGGACAACCAGTGAACCTGTAACATGGCATGGGTGCCCAGAGCGTGTGGGTAAAGAAGGCTAGTCTGTCTGATCTGATTCCACAAAAGAGCTACTGTAGCACAAATTGCAAAAAATGTAAAAAAAAAAATATTTTTAAAATTCAAAATGAATTAATTAAAGCATGAAAAAAAGGTGTCAGGGAGCAGAGTATCAGCAGTCCAGAGCAATAAAAGAAAGTGGTCTTATGTAAATAACCAGGATTTCTTTTACATCATGTGGACAACCATATGCGTTTTGGGGAGAAGGCAACATGACGCATGATGGGATGAAAACAGTCTGACGCTCTGTTTAATAATATTCTGCTGGGAAATCCATTGTTGCAGATCAAGCACACTACTTCATGGCAACGGTACTCCCTAATGGCAGCGGTCTCTTTCAGCACGGTAATGCGTCCTGCCACACCACACAAATTGTTCAGGAATGGTCTGCGAGGACACGGCCAAGAGTTCAAGGTGTTGGCCTGAATTCCTCCAATCTCAATTTAATTTAGTATCTGTGGGATGTTGTAGACAAACAAGTTGTGTCCATGGATTCCCCACCACATAACTTACAGGGCTTAAAGGATCTGCTGCAAACATCTCAGTGCCAGATAACACAGCGCACCTTCAGAATTCATGCCTCCATGGCTCAAAGCTGTTTTGGCACCTGCACTATATAAGGCAGGTGGTTTAAATGCTACGGCTGATCAGTGTTCACTTGTCTTTTCCTATTAGACCCTCGGTTTTTCTCTTGTCTTAGGACTGAGAATTATCGATATGGTCTGATGCATGTTGTCTCGCATGCATACATTGGTAGAGAAGTCTGCTGTGCCCAAAGTTTTAGATAATAAAATTAGGTTGTCTTCATGGACCCAATAAACCTTTTTTTAATTATAACTCAGCACTTGGTCTCCTGATTCTTCATTCATCTTACTTCTGAAACTGTAGCACTTTCATGGTCATCCAGAAAGATTTATAAAACAAGGTTTGGTGTGGAGAAGCATTTCTCTGGTCTTGTTTTGCTGCCGTTTGAAGTTCTCTTTTGACCAGAACAAGAGAAACGCCAACATTCAGCCAAATAAAACGTTCAGCACCATTGCTCAACACATTACCCTGTTTCCTCCATATTAGTCATAACCATTCCAGGACCACTAGCCAAATCTCTTCAGTCATCATGCGGATGTGCCTGGGAGGACATCCAGGGCTGGTTCCTTCAGTGCACTGGTGTTTTGGTCACTCCTAAAAACAAAACGAATGCGCTCATCCCACAGTAACCACCAACTCTTGCTCCTGGCTGACAATAGTGGAACCCGATGTGGTCCTTCTCCTGATGTGGTCCTTCTTGAAGTCCTAATGCTGTCCTGCTCATCACGGTTGTAAAGAGTGGCTATACGAGTTACCACAGCCTTCATGTCAGCGGAAATGATGTGAATACTAAAGCTTTTGACCAGTATGCACAAGGTTTTATGCATCACGCTGCTGCTACAGGTTCTGTTGATTGACCATTTGCAGAAGTATGCAGGGGTCCAAGTATCACCCATGGCTCGGGACCAGTGCGCGTGCATAAAATATGTCATTTGGCCACTTGGTGTCTTTCTGCACCTCAAATTTAGAGACCAGATCTATGTTTCGAAGAGGAAAAAAATGATGATGAATGTTGATAATTCAAGTGCAGTGATTCTGCACATTTATGTGCTTCCTTTTGAAACTGGAAATAAGTCTCACATGGCTTCACTGATTCCAACAGGTCAGTATCGTTCAACATGCACCGCACGTTTCACTGAATCGAACGTTACTTAACAATCGTGAGGGCTGAATTTAAATAGAGCTTGTAGGATTTCGCAGTGCCATTAGATCTGAGTAACTTGTTCAAGTATTCTAGAGCAACCACCAGCTATTTTTCAACCACCAGGCCATGGGCTGTTTGCTACCGGCCTGCAGCAGTGATTTTCCTTTTTCTGCTGACAGTCTTTTCCCTCTTCCCTGTGGGATATCTAATGCTCTCACTGCCACAGGGGATGAAAGGAAAAGACTGCCAGTTAACATGAGGCAGTAAAGTAAAATCGAAATGGCTTACTGGACAATTCTTTCTATTTCTGAGACACACATACAAACTAATCTGCTTCGATATCTTCAAATACTTACTCACAGTCGTTTTTTTATTTATTTTTACCATGGCATAGAGCAACCGACAAAGTTTGAGTAAGGATGTATGTTGGAGAAATTAATATGCAGGAAGCTGCAAGACTATTGATTTATTCGCTGAACCATGTAATCCTACTAGGGTCGCAGGGAGGCTGTAGTCTACCTCAGCCAACTCTGGGAACATAGCAGGGTACACCCTGAACAGCTCGCCAGTCCATCACACATACAATCATTCACATTCACATTCCGAAATAAGGTCAACCTGGAACGGCTTTTTAGCCTATTTTCGTTTGGACTGCGGGAGGAAACCAGAGTACCTGGAGAAAACCCACACAAGCATGGGAAAAACATGCAAACTCCATTGAAATGCTGTAACCAAGCTCACCCAGGACTTTCTTGTTAGCCACCATGCTATTGTACCACCTGCCACATGACCAAAACTTTACTAACAACCAACACAAACCTCTCTAAACTAACAACTTATGCTAACTAGCAGTTTTACTGATGGGTCAGGACATGCACATTGACAGGAACACAAAATTAGACGAGTACAGGATGTCTCTATTACCCCCAGAAGTTCTGAAGTAAAATTAAAATTCAAGTATCTGCAGTTTTATCATTCTGCACAGTGGTGTATTTATATCTACGGCACTAACAGACCTCCACAGAAAGCTTTAAAATGTCACTTTTGATTTCATGGAGACTTGGCTGAAGGCAAGACTGAGTTGCCAAACATAGTTCCATAATTAACATATTACCCAGACACGGTCATGCATAATACATCACACACATGCATAAAAGCACACGCATACACACACAGTTCATCACATGTTATCTCTAATGGTGGCTGTAGCTACATGCAGCACTTGAATAAATACAGTGAACAACAGTATGAAAGCAACACCCAAAAAAAAAAAGAGGTGAAAACATCCTTTTATCAAAACGCAATGTTCCACTGTTGTTATTTTTGCATAGCCGTGCATTGTTCGTAGACTTAAAAAATAATTTTATTTTTTTTTTTACATCTGTTCACTCCTCAATCATTTGCTGAACCACCATATCCTGTTAGGGTCACGGGGAGGCTGTAGCCTATCTCAGCCGGCAATGGGCGAAGGCAGGGTACACCCTGTACAGCTCACCAGAACATCACAAGATACTCACACAACCGTTCACTCTCTCACTCGCACCTAGGGGCAATTTGAAACAGGCAATTACCCTAATATGCATGTCTATGAAATGTGGGAGAAAACCAGAGTACAAGGAAACCCAGAAACTCATGCAAACACAGAAAGAACATGGAAACTACAACGCACCAACATAGTGGACGTCCCATTAATAATAAGTGAGAGTAAATGGTTGTGTGTGTGTGTTGCCCAGTAATGTTCAAGGTGCACCCTGCCTTCGCCCAATGTCTCTTGAGATAGGCACCAGCCTACCCATGATCCTAGAAGGATTAAGCAGTTCGGCAAATGAGTGAGTGAGCAAGCACCACCGTATTGAATGTTTTTCTATGTTCAATAGCAACCCACTGAATATCAGAGTTAAGTTATGTAGAGTGTCTTCTATACAATCAAGTGCAAATGAGCTGCTACGCTACAAACAATAGCAAGAGCGTTAATATAAACCTGCCTTAATCTTGTCAAGATGTCTAGTAATATAACTGCAACATGATCTTCAGGATTACTTAAAGACCACTTCTATCCCTCCTTGAAAAGCTTCCTCCGTTCAGAGTGGCGTCACTCTCCAGCCCATTGTACTATGATGATGCTGTGACAGGGAGTATGGCTGTAAAGACAGTGACTGAGGGAGAAGAGAGCCAGGATAAGTTCATCTCAGAGTAGCTTTACTCCTGAGCTGCTGCTTCTTCTGGCTCATGCTGTCAGAGGTTTTATCAGCAGCAACCTCTTTTTGTCTGCTGTTGTGGCGATCAATAAGGGTCTCCACCTCTGCTGGCAGAGTGAATTTGTGAAACGATCCATTTCACAACAGGAGCATCACTGTTGGTTATCGAAGTGAATATTTAATGCATGGTCTATTTAATGGTAGCCTCACCTCACTGAATTTCTAATGTTTAAGCACTGCGTATAGAAAGCAAAACAGCTTTCACCAGAACAGGACTGCCCTGATGTCCAAAATGACCGGGTCCATACACATATGACCAGGTTTGTGGACACCTGACCATAACACTAATAAGTGTGGTTCTTCCACAAAGTGTTACCACAAAATGAGAAGCAAGCAACTGTGTGCCGTAGCATTAAACTTTCCCTTCCCCAGACCTAAGGGAGGGCCGGCACGGTGGTGGAGTGGTTAGCATGCCTGCCACACAGCAAGAAGGTTCTGGTTTCGAGTCCCGGTCTCAGTGGGGGTGTTTTTGTTTGAGGCTTGCATGTTCTCCCAGTGCTTACGTGGATTTCCTCCGGTTTCCTCCTACAGTCCAAAGACATGCACATTAGGCTAATTGGTTGTTCCAAATTGCCCCTTGGTGAGAGTATGAATGATTGTGCGTGTTGCTCCTGTGATGGTCTGGCGAGCTGATCAGGTTTTACTCCGCCTTCTCCCAGAGTCAACTCCAGCCTGCCGTGATCCTAGCAGGATTAAACAGTTTTGCAAATAAATGAATGAATGGCAGAGTCAACAAAGTGCGAAGATCAGCCCAGATTTTGCTGTCTGTAGCTACAGATTTCACATCCTCCAGGGGGTCTCCGTTTGTTCCCAAACCAACATTAAGATAACATCTCGCAAGCAGTTCCAGAACCTGCGGTGGGGTCTCAGGCTTGTGGAAAGTCTCTCCCAGAAGCCAACCAGGAGAATTACTAAATGGTTGTTTAAACTACCTTTACTGGCTCCTCACGATTCAGAGAGCCAGCGAGTCTACCCTGACATGTTGCTGAACTGACGAGTTCCTCGCTAACCCAGTAAACCTGCAGAGGCCCCTCAGTTCTGCCTCCTGTACTTGCAGTCTTATCTTTTTGGTCAATAACACAGTTTGATCATGCTTACAGGGTGCTTGATCCAAAAACTGAGCTCTTTTACAGCACCAAAGAACAGTACACGCTTCCCACTGACCCAATGAATAAAAACTCTCAATGCTGAGGACCCTCTTTTTCCATGTTTCAGGAGATTATTTTTGCAAATGAGTCCACCATCAATCTTTTTGATATTTTTAGCTCTACACCGCAACGTCAGAAACTTTCTGATTCAGCAGCAAGTACTTAGATATTGGACACATTAAAAGAGTCTTTCAGGCTGTACAGGTCTCAGTGATGTATCAGGTCAGAGGTGACATCTCTGCTAACAAGAATACTTGCAGGCAGAAAGAATTTTTTTTTTCCTGCACAAACCCTGGTACATGTTGGCGAGACGGCAATTTGTTCAAATGAGCACTGAACAACCACTTAAAAAAAAATAACACTTTACTACTAGGGTCATGCGGAGGCTGGAGCCTATTTCAGCCAACACTGGGTGAAGGCAGGGTACACCCTGAACAGCTCGCCAGACCACTGCTGGGCCAACACACACCCAACCATTCACACTCACATCCCCAACTAGGAGCAATTTGGAACAGCCAGTTCACCTAATGTGGATGTCTTTGTGTGTGTTTTCTTCCGGGTACTGTTTCTTTGCACAGTCCGAACACAGGGAAAACATGCAAATACCACACACTTGCTGTGAGGTGGACATGCTAACCACTACGTCACTGTGCCAGCCTGAAAAAATATAAATACTGGCAAGGCAAACGCCCACTGAACCTGCTGTATAACACTTAGCAACTCCTCACTTACTGAACCATAAAGGCTGCAGACCTGACCGTTTGTTTTACAATAGCTCTCAAAATCTCAGCATAGCAAGGGGTCGTAAGTCCTGCAGGTAAACCGTACGGGTTCCCCGAGTTACGCCAGGGATAGATCACTTATTAATACCACGGTACTTTGGTCACAATTAAAATTGAAGTGGTGGACAAAAACGCATTAGACATTAAGTACATAGACTATATTAAAAGGAGCTGTGTCATGAACTTTATCCACACTCAGTTGCCAAAAACTCATGTGAAAATGCAACAAAGATCAAAAACACTAGTCTATATTTGTTAAATAGCTTTTCAACTTGCAAATCAAAAGGAATTTAAAGTATTTGAACTAAGGATTGCCGCATGAAAGTTTTGAAAGCTTGCTGGATTGAACAGTATTCAAAGATTAAACTAAAAAGGTTGTATGATCCAAATTAATTCTTGTTATCCTTCATAAACCAAATCTGCATTTATAAACATGGCTATGGTTTGACTGATAACACCAAAAATGTTATTTATGCTACTACTAACCACTACACCGGCCCTTTAAATACACTTCACCCTCGATTTCCCGTACCCCTATTACCCAGATATCAGATTTCCCGTACAAAATCCGGGCGCCGGACATTATTTGGTATTGCCGGAAAAATGCTCGGAATCGATGATGGAAGTCCGGGTCGGTCATGATTTTCAAACTTCAAACCTGTCCGGCCCGTTCCCGTCCAAGTGGATGGACGAAAATGAAGCAGCAGAGGGGCACGAAATAATGTCCGATGAACAGATAGAGGCATCAGTGACGGGAGAGCGAAGTGAAATTGAAAGTGACGACAGTGACGACGACCCGGAACCCACAATTAAAATGAATGTGATAAAAAAATGTGCTGATTCGCTCCTTAAGTTTGTGGAAACACAATATTGTGTATTGAGTGTCGGATAAGTGTTGTAAAAGTCCGGGACTGCTGCTAAATAATGGAAAGGGTAGGGACCCCGGACATTGGTGATTGCCAGACTCTTGAGGTTCCCGGACAGCCGACCCCCCCCCCAATAATCCGAGAAATCGACGGTGAAGTGTAGTTCTTATGCCAAAATACATTTGAAAAAATATCACAACCAGGCCCTTTATGCATGTGACTACACAATCACCATTCATTCAGTGGAGATATGTTGAGTGAGAAATATAGCTTGAAACAGACAACATTAGCAAGAAACCCTCAAGGCTAAACCGCAAAAGAGGAAGTGAGCCTTATGTGCCCAAAAGGAGAAGTTGCACAAAGTGATAGAGCACAAAAGAAAATACAGCGGTGACTTACTGTTGAACAGTAAAGCTACACAGTATCAATTCTTTTACTCAGTACCACTAAAAAAAATAAACTGGGAACTTGAAAATAGTGGTATATCTTAAAGTGTGTGCATTGTGGCACTTTTGACCCACTTCCCCCATCATGCATCAGTAACTTCCTGTGCTCGTTCCTACTGATTACACATTATGACACGGTTAATGAACACACAGTCACTCGGAATGTTGTGACAAATGCAAACCGCACTGCAAAGGACAGGGTTGTACGATGATCACCAGACGAGCAGCTTTCAAAAAGGGTTATGTTTCCTGTAGCTGTTAAATTTGTTCAGCATCACAAGCATTAAGCTGCACAAAAAAGGCTACAAATGACATTTCAAACCTGTTTTCAGGTGGCACCGTTAACAACAAAGCAAACGCGACAAATGGTACGTTATATAAAACTACTAGAACGCATCAGAAAAGAAAGGAAGGCACTCGTAGACAATCTCTGCAAAACTTCAGGCTTAATGATGGGAGGACGTGATGTCCACAGCAGGGTCCATCGGGTCATGCCACGACAAAATCCTGGAACGGAACAGAATGAAGGTCCTGGGTTCGGTCCTTGGCTCGGCGAGGGCATTTCTGTGTGGAGTTTGCATATTCTCCATATGCTTCCATGGGTTTCCTCCAGGTAGTCCGGTTTCCTCCCACAGTCCAAAGACATGCACATAAGGTAAACTGGCCATTGCCCCCAAGTGTAAATGTGAGTGTAAGTGGTTGTGTGTGTGTTGGCCCAGGGATGGTCTGGCAAGCTGTTCAGGGTGTACCTGATGTGGGCTGAGATAGACTCCAGGTAGGCTCCAGTAGGATTAAATTGTACAGCAAATGAGTGAGTGACGTGTTAAAAGAACACTAAGGCCGCACCAAAAAAAAAGTCCTGTGTAGTTAAAGAGGCAAATAAAAAATAGTTAAAGTAACCTGAATAACATTAATGTTATCAAAGAAAATATATCCATTTATATAAATGCAGATTTGGTTTATGAAGGCTAACAGAAAGGAAGTTGGTTCTTACAATCAGTTTATTATTAGGACTTTTAATCTCTGAAAACTGTTCAGCCCTGCAGGATTGCAATCCATTCCCATCTGCTAGGTCCATCCCATGTAAGGTTCAAAAACTTTCAATTCCTTTTGATTTGCAAGTCTGGAAAAGGCTATTTAACAAACATCAAGTACTATTTTGGACGTTCATTGCATATTTTATGAATTTTTGGCACCTGAGTTTGGATGAAAATCTTGACACGGCTTCTTTAACTGTACAATCGGCTTCGTGTGTCTGTTTGCATTTCCATATGCTCTGTTAATGCATTACAACCATTAGCCCATGCTGTGGTGGTGTTTCTTTGATCAATACGCATTATCATCAAGTACCTGTACACACACACACACGGAGAGATACAGACACTCTTGTACTTCTTTGTGGGGACATTCACTGACACTGACAGTACTCTGAAGCCCCTTAACTTAACCTCAACCATCACAGCTAAACCACACATAACCCCAACCCTTATCCCTAACTAACCTAAACGAAATTCTAACTAAAACCTGTTCCTGAACTCTAACCTAAAACCAAGTCTTAACCCACAAACAGCCCTTTGAAAAAGTGAGGACCAACCGAAATGTCCTCACTTCCCAAAAAAGGTCCTCAATTCAGCAAGTATTAAGCAGCAAGTACAAGCACAAGTATATATACACACACACACACACACACACACACACACCATTTACAGTACCGATCTGGAAGAGTGCCGGCTCAGTTTCTAGCCAATGCTAATGGGGTATGTTTGGTTGACATTCCACCAGCCTCTGTCCCCTTTACTCACTTCTACTGTTGAGGAGGAAGAAGAAACACTGTGGCTTTTCTCCATTTCACAACGTCATAAGTGACGAATGTTCTTCATTAAAACCTCCATCATGCAACATTGTAATATTGCTTAAAACCTACGCCGTGAATTTGGTAAAAATATCTGCGTGTTGTTTAACATGGATATGCAATGTATGCGCAAATAATAGCACAGAACTGCAAAAGCCGTGTTTACAGCATGCACATGCAGCACAAAACCCACAAAACTCTGCAAGGCCTTTGACTCATCAGCCACAGAGGTGCTGCATCAAAGCTACATGCTCTCTTTCACCACATTCATATCTCCTCTCTGGCCCTTCTCTTCTCCTCACACCAGGCAGTTCCATCCTCAACATACATCTACCAATATACCCTCCGCACATTCCCAAAGCATTTCAATCCCTCCTGCCTCACTTTATCCCCAAACACCCCCACCTGTGCTGTCCCTCTAACATATTCATTTCTAATTCTCTCCATTCCTGAACTTCCAGAGAAAATCACAGCACTTCCAGCTCCACCATCTCCAAACTGTACAGCACAGCCGGCCTCGCTACCCTATAAACCTTTCCTTTCACTCCATCATTCCAGCCACTCCGCTCCACCCATTCCACCCTGCCTGCACTCTCTTCCCTTCTCGACCACAATCTCCACTACCTTGTATAGTTGACCCCAAGAATTTAAATTCATCTATCCATCCTATTCGTGCTGACTTTCATTCCTCTTCTCTCCAGTGTGTAGCTCCACTTCTCCACACTCATCTCCACCTGTTCCCTGCTCTCACTACAGAGCACAATGTCATCCACAGACATAACAGTCCATGGAGACTCTTGTCTAGGAGAATAATCGTCTCACGCAATAGTTTCATTAACTCACTCATTTTCCAAACCGCTTATTCCTACGCAGGTCATAGGGAGACTGGAGCCTATTATTGGAGACCACTCACACTCACTCACACCTAGGGGCAATTTGGGACAGCCAGCTAGCATAATGTGTACGTACTTGAACTGTGGGAGGAAACTGGAGAACCCGGAGAAAACCCACGAAAGCACAATCCTTTCTCTAACTAGCCTAAAACGAATTCTAACTTAAACCTGTTCCCTAACTCTAACCTAATCCTAATTCTAACCTGAACCCTAAAGCCAAGTCCTAACCGTCAAACAGCCCTTTGAAGAAGTGAGGACGAGCTGAAATGTCTTCACTTCCCAAAAATGTCGTCACTCTGTTGGGTAAAATGTGTAATATGTAAGTATTGAGCCGCAAGTACAAGCACAAGTACATATACACAGGGAGAACATGCACAGAACTCCATACAGAAACGCCAGAGCATGGGACTCAAACCCAGGACCTTCTTGTTATGAGGCAGACGTGGTAACCACTACACCACCATGCTGCCCTATGCTATAACTTATTATAATAAAATATTGTCATAATAAGTGAAACAAATAAACCCATATTTAAAATGCATTTAATAACAATACTTATTCTTCTTTCACACACTTTTACTACAAAGATTTTAAATCATTTTACTAAGCCAGAGGCTGTTTGGGTAAATGATACTAATCCGGTAATGACTCTTTAAAATAAATAAATTAATGAATTCTCTGTTCAGTTTCTTCTTTGCACAACAAAACATATAAATGTAAACAAACACAGCGGGTGAGTCAAATCTGTTTCTCATCCAAACTCTGTCTGGAACAAATGCGGTATGTGGCATGGATCCGGTAATGATGTGACGGCGCACAAGTAAGTATTAGCATGAGCGTTAGCTCTTCGGAAACTGGTCCGTTCGAGCTGAGTGCACAGGCGAAGAGGTGATGCTGCAGTCAAACAGCATTGTGGGTAATATAGGAGACTGTTAACCTACGTGAGTCCGGTCCTGTGTCCCCTACTCACTATATAGGGAATTAAATACAGAGGATTATATAGTGAGCTGAGTGGTGTTAAAACATTTTCGGAGACTCCTCCATGGTGTTGTGAACTGGGGATGTGATTCTGCCTGATATTAAATTATATTGGAGGCTTTGGATTCATTTCTTTCACTTCATTGAAACTTTAATATATTTTATTAAGAAATATATAATGTCTTACTCCATTTTTACATTTTTCATATTTTTTACTCTCCATAACTCTTTTAATTGTACTTTAAAGTTAAACATAAAATTACTTACATTTAAAGTACAGGCTAACGCTTCCCTGCTGCTCTCTCTCCTCCCGCCTGTCAGGCATTTTATCCAACCAGCCCAATCACAATGCATTACGGTACATATTGCTTGCCTAGTGACACTTGTACACTACTTTTCACAATGCATTATGGGACACATTGCAGTTCCCACTCACTATACATTCAGATGGGACGGCACGGTGGCATAGTAGTTAGCACATCCTCCTCACAGCAAGAAGGTCCTGGGTTCGAGTCCCGGGCTTGGCAAGAGCGTTTCTGTTTCCCCGTGCTTACCTGGGTTTCCTCCAGATACTCCGGTTTCCTCCTACCATCCAAAAACATGCACACTAGGCTAACCAGCTGTTCCAAATTGCCCCTAGGTGTGAGTGTGTGTATGGGTTGTTATGTGTGTTGGCCCTGCGCTGGTCTGGTGAGCTGTTCAGAGGGAACTGTTCCTCCACCCAGTGTCGGCTGAGATAGGCTCCAGCCTTCCTGCAACCCTAATAGGATTAAGTGAGTGAGTGAATGAGTGCTACACAATGGCAAGCTCACTATATAGTGCACTATACAGTGAGTAGAGAGTGATTTCGCACACAGGGTAGATCTACGTGTCCAGGAAAAGAAATTTAAACCCCTAAAGACATCCTGGGACACGCTGAAGATCGAACTCGGAAAGAGAAGCCGCGAGTGGTTCGGGGCTCGTATGCCTCATGTAGATTGATTTTCTCCTCGGAAGACGTACTAACACACTCCTACCTACTGCTGGGCTGCAATCAGTGTGGGTGAAGAACAGGTTCCCGCGCTTTGGAGCTTGTGATCCCACCTGCGTAGCTGCTAATCACACATACCTCCTGTTAGAATAAACACAGAAATACAAAATCAATCAGATTATCTTTCCTCAATACAAATACTAAAGATCATCCCGGTAAGTTTTTACTTTATATTTTGGTCAGCGGGTATTTCGCTTGCAGGATTCCTCCACACTTATTTCACTCTGAAATTTTGTCTCTGCATTTGATTCTCTCTGTAGAGTAATTGTGTGTGCATGTCTGTGTGTGCGTGTGTGCGAGAGTCATGAAAAAAAACCTGGTGAAGTCACAATCACTTATTCGGAGCGCTCTCTCGCACAGCGCTCTGGCCTGCAGCTTTCTCAGATAGCATGAATAAAATATCAGCATGCAGTGCAACATCTCTATGAAAGCCATTGGATCAGGAGATCAACCTTCCATACACGTCTCCCCACACACACAAACGCATGCTAGAAGAGTGTAACATAAGGAGTTGTATAGTGTCCGGTTGTACTTTTATGAAAAAAGAAAAAAGAAAAAAAAAAAAAAAAAACCTTCACGTTCCGAGTCGCTCTGGCTGCATGTGTATACAAGTGAGAGAGTCTGTTTAATCAAACCTCTCGTAAACCCGATTGTATCCCAGGTGTGTGTGTGTGTGTGTGTGTGTGTGTGTGTGTGTGTGTGTGCGCGTGCATATGCGACAGCGCTACTCAGAGAGCCTCAAAGGTGCCATGGCAACAGCTGCTACATGAACAAAGAAGCAATTAAAGGCCGTCGGCTGTGTTGGGCACATCACACACCCTTTCGTTTTCAGATGTGCAAGTGAAATAAAGCTTATATTCCCCAGTCTACTCAGAGTGCAACACTAATATTACACATTTCACTCCCAGTACTCGCTTGTTTTCTGCTAGCTAAGCAGCACTGCTGAAAGCAGACAGTAGAGCTGCTAGCTAGCGTTCATTAGCTAAATATGAACACTATGATCTATGGCATGTTAGGTATTTACTCATCGAGCTGTTTGAGATATAGGACTCCTGGGCATTCATGGGGTTCATGGGTCCTATTTCATGTGATCGAGCCTGTTATGATTCCTGCATCGTAATCGTGATGGATTTCCTGACTATAATGAATTATTATTTACATAATAAAAAACTGTGATGGAAGGTGTTTTCTTGATTCAGATGCAGCTCATTTTCTCTCTGTTCTCTTTTCCGAAGGGGAGGGCTGGGAGAGGTGGGGAATACAATAAGTCTGTTGGGCTTTTTACACCAGAGCCTAGTGGCTCATCAGGCCGGAGACACTAGTCCATCACAGATTTCCTTTCCAGTATTTTTTCCACTGGTACCCACTTATACTGCTGGGTGGACAGAAGCACACTTGGTCTTATGCTCTTGCCCAGGGGTCTTAGCACGGTGGGGGGTCTAAGAGGGATTCGAACCCATGACCTCTCCATCATGAGCCCAGCACCCTAACCACTACACCACCGGTGTATAGGTTACATTAAATGGCAGTTCAAATTGTTTAAATTGTTGAATTTTTTAAATGTTTACATTTTTAAATGTTTATTAATTCATTTTCTGAACCGCTTCATCCTAATTAGGGTCGCGGGGAGGCTGGCGCCCATCTCAGCCGACTCTGGGCGAGGGCAGAGTACACCCTGGACAGCTCACCAGGCCATCGCAGGGCAGAAACACGCTCACGGCTATGCAGCCTACTCTTCACGAAAATTAGCTGCACTGGGGGGGACAGCAGTGACAACCCGTTGATAGTGGGGCTTGAACCCCCGACCTTGGGATCAGAAATCCAGCACCAGGCCTCCACTGCCCCTGTTTTTAAATATTTCAGTTTAAAATGTTCCTGGGATGATATATCATCTAATAACAAAGTTCTCTTGACAGGACTCATCAAGTGTCATGTACAGTTATTCGCTGAAAGAGAAGTGAATATCAGTGAATAGCCCCGGGGACTGTTCAGCGATACCCTCCGAGCCGGAGGTATTTTAGTAGTGTATGGTTTCGATGGCTGTCCCATGTCCGTCTGTGCCAATTCCATCACTGACTGATGTTTGACAGAGATGTGTCACTATGTTTCCTGTCCATGGTTAGTTGGAAAGTACTGAGCAGAATGCAAACATTGACTCTATGTAGTGTAGAGATGTCATATTCTTTCTTAATTCTTTCTTAGTCTTAGACCCCACACGTGCATGCTGGGAGTACAGACATTTCAGAACTGATTGTGCTCTTATTGGTTCTCTTTAAGATGAGGTAACAAGTCCTTTTTTGCCCAGCATAACCTCCAACCCTACCCCTGACACACACAAACACACACAGTGCACGTACACAATCACGGAACACAATGTGGTTAAACGGATAATGAAACAGGGCACGACAAACACTTTAGACCACAGTTGAGAAACACGGAAGAATTGTTTATTTATTTATTTGCCTGTTTATTAGCTCCAGGGATAAAGGAGCCGCGCTATTCTGATCACACCAGCCTCGGACACCCATCAGTAGAGATATCTATCAGGAGCTCTGCCTTCAGAGAGTGCCTAAATCTTTATTACTCTGTTTTTCCTGAGGCGCATGTCAGGGTTGTAATCGGTGGTATGTCAGCTGAAATACACCAATCATACTCACACAACAACTTCAGACACAGAAGAACTAGACAACTTCTCAGACTAGACTTGAGGATGAAGCCAATCAAAGAGAGAGCGAGAGAGTCTGCATCTCCTCCTTATCCAAGTGCCTATCTGCCATCAGAGTGCATATTTATTACATATTACACAACATATTTACTCCTGTGTTTTGGCTTGCATGACAACACGATCCGGCTCATTCTCACGATGTTGCGACAGCCTGAATATTCAGATTAGATAACAAAATACACAGCAAAGTCTTCACTGTAGACTAGTTTTCTGTTCGCTGGAGTTAAACAGCATCCACACAGGAAGCAATGAGCGACAAAGCGCTTTGCCTCGTGACACGAGCGAGCCTAGGTAACCCTTTCACATCTTTCCCACTTTCAAAAGTTTCGGAGTGAAACCGTGAGCAGTGAACAATAGCCCGTTCCATACATTATATGTAGATCAGCAAGCAGTATGTAGCTACTTCACTAATAAATCGCTTGTATTATTTTAGCTTATTGGTTTCTTATTTTGTTATTTTATACTGTATTAATTCTGCAAGGGAAACTTTGACTTCTTCATTTAACCCATCTAAAGTGAGCACACACAGCCGTATACAGTGAGCACACACGCACACACACTTGAGCAAAGTCAGAGACCTCTCACCACTAGCCCACAGGATAAGCTCAAAGTGTAATTAATAGCTTTTTTTATTATTATTATTATTATTATTATTATTATTATTATTATATAGGTAAACGTATATAAACGACTATAAATATAAATATACTCTGAGGAAATGCCGGCCGTTTTAGAAAAATGAACCAAAGAATCACGGTTATTATCTTTGTAAAATTTCTGTGTGAGGTCGATGGCACTAACGAGTTTCAATCGATGTAGGTGCAATCAGTAAACCTGTGTTCGTTGTTTCCGTATAAAAATGTTTTGTGAAACTCAGTGTTTGGCAGCATCTGTCAGTTCACGGTATTGTTAAGCTCTGATTGGTTATCGAGTGAAAATTCAGCTCAGTTGAACGCCGTACCCGCCCACTTTGTGTCATTTGGAAAATTTCGCCGCTCATCGCACCTTTCACTGGTGTTGTTTGACTTTGCATGGTCTCTTGTTGCTTTCTCTTGGCCCCTTTAGTGGGATAACCCCGCCCATCAGCCTCGGCAATATGAAGATACAAAGTGTGTGGTGTATTTTGGAGAAATGGCAAGACTCACATCATCATGGTTTGGGTCTTAGGAAGCTTCGGCTGTGGAGGAAATCATCCCTCAATAACACACAACTCTGGATTTAATTTTAGACAGTACATTTTTTTTGTAGCTCAGGTTTGCCATTTTAAAAGTACAATCAGTCCAGAGAACACTGCAATCTTTATGAGAGCGCAAGGGAAGACGCAGAAAAAAATGTTTCATTTCCTCTTGAATAAAAAGAGATTTAGAGTTTGACAGCTCGCCGTCTGGTTCAGATAAATCATTAAAGTCATTTTCTCTCTTAATTTACACACACAGGCAAATGCACACACACACACACACACACACAGGCAAACACAGGCAAACAAACACGCTGCCAAATACACACACACAGGCAAAAGCACACATACACACACAGAGGCAAACGCACAGGCAAACAAACATGCAGCCAAACACACATACACACTCAAACACACACACCCTAAGACATGTGTTTGCAATGGAGGTCTCAGTGACTGAGCACTTAAGGAATGCACACATTGCATTGCTCAACATGACAGAAGGTGCCCCCACACACACACACACACACACACACACACACACACACACACACACACGATTAAGCAGGCCTCACACAGGGGCGGTTCTGACTGCGGTTCGGCACTGTTCCAAACCATGTTGGACCTCAGTGACACTGTCTTGCCCCCGTGATGATATTCGCCATCAACCGGCACTGACCGAGCGTTTCCAAATGTTTGAAATGCCTTGTAGCTCCTGTGTTATCACTTTCCGCAACCTTTCTGAAGCGCGTTCAATGGAACCTTATTAAATTCTTATCACACCATGTTTTCACCTACTGCTCACAATTGTTTTCCGACACCGCCATCATTTTAAACTGCACTGCACTGCCTTCAAACCCGCCCCCGTGTGAGGCCTGCTTTAGGCTATAATCTGGATCTGGGCCTCTTTCAGACAGAGGAACAGCTCAGTGTGTGCGTGCGTGCGTGTGTGGCTTCAGCTTTCTGCTGCAGCTACCTTCTCCTCAGAGGTCAGACCACCATCAATCCAAATTGCAGAAAAACCTCTCACCATTCAGAAAGTGGGACACGTTCAAGCCGAAGCCAATGATTAGCATTGCAGTCGTTTGAGTCCTTTGAGAGAAAACGCCCCGCGCTCCTGTTTGTAGATTCAGTGTTTTATTCACGTCACTCACGCTGACGAGCGTCAATCAAATTTCTATGGCAACAGCCATAAGGTCATTCAACGGTATTGTGGTAAAGTGAACTCACACACACACTCCCAGATCCCATGCTGTGCAAAGTTTTATTATTGATTGCCGTTTCCTGGAACCGTGTTTCACGACTTCACTATTTTCAATACTTGAATAGACATACACTGGGAAATAAAAGATTTTAAAGGAGGATTTTTGGAATTTAGAGCAGAATAAAAACGGCATTAAAGAGGAGGTGCGGAATGAGCAAGACGGCAATCCATCACGGTGACGTTTGCAGGTGAGAGAGCTAATGAAGAGTGACCACTTAAAGGACGAAAGCGTTAAAGGGTGAAGGAGCGGTCATGACGCGGAGCACAAAGTGAGCCATGGGAAATATGAGCGAGGACTTTGTGCATTATCCTATTGCCCTTGAGGGCGAGAGAGAGAGAAAGAGAGAGAGAGAGAGAGAGAGAGAGAGAGAGAGAGAAATCTAGTCCATCATTGAGGTGGACTTTGGGGGCAGAGGAAAATCCACTTGCCTGAAAAACATGAGCATCTGCAGCGCATACGTACATCACAGCCGTCACGCCTACCAGGAATAACTATGATGCACACGTGACATTCGATGTTCCATTTTACATTTTTACCTCCAGGGAACGCTACACTCTCATCGTATATCTACGTCTCATGGATGTATTCATGGTTACAGCCGGACTGATCCGGCGTTTGACCCTCCACACAATCTCAACATGACCAAACATTCTGTGAACGGAAGCCACGCCCACCTGGTTCTCAAGCTAGCTCCCAGGACCAATGCTGGTTGACCCCTGGAAGGCTAAAGATCATCGGCGGCAGGCCACCGTGAAGTCATTCCGGCTATGTGAGACTGAAGCTTTAAAGATTCACTCATGGTTTGGTGTATCGAGTGATCAGACGTGCCTTTTCTGTTCGCCATGGATGTAAGGAGTCTTTACTCGGGTGGGTCGCTTCCCACAATTCTGTGCTGTGATGTCCGTAAAACAGCCTGTATGATATCAACAGCCAGTCACAGGTTGTCTCTGAAGTCTCATACAGCCGTCCTAGATAATAAACAAACAGCTGTACATCTAATCGGCCAATCATATAGCAGCAGCATTATACGCAACACATTAAGTCTTCAACATACTAAAACAAACTACAGGTGGCTGCAGCTGGTAGCTTCAGGCCGTAGCAAAATGGACCTCAACCCGAAAGATTCAATTTACCAACGGTCCAAACGCCAGCTGTCGAATAACCCACAATGCACTGTGCTGTCGCTGAGATTGCAGAGATGATAGCGGATGAAGCTGTAATATGTGAACGCTGATAAAAAGAAATGGGAAATTTAGCCAACACAACAGAATGGACTGCGTTAATCAGCAAGCGCAGATCAGTGGATTGGAGAGAGACGGCGAGACTCATTAGGAAATGAGAGCGACACTTTGGCCTTGAGAGACGTCGGAAGGTCAAGATCAAGGTCAGGGGATTCTGACTGCTCATACATTTGAAATGAGGGCCAATTGCCATGTTGTTACTATGGAACAGTAAAAGGAAAACATGAGGACTTAGAGATGAGTACGTGGGTAATTAAACCATCACCCATATAGAGCCTAGTTGCCCCATTACCCACGCTGGGTGACGGAGGTATCTAACACTCTGAGCGCTCCTTAAGTTTTAACTTAAACATGTGCTAATCAAAATGAAATTGAGGATTGGCTGAAAAACATCTACAGCTAAAGCGCTCTTGAGTGAAGCACTTAATCCCCCACACTGCCCCTGGACACAGGTTTACTGCCCACTGTTCCTGTGCTTGGTGGTTGTGTGTGCTCCCTACTGGGGTATAAGGATGGATTAAAAGATCGAAATCTCCACTGTTTGTGTGCACACGCAGTTATAGAGTTAACTGTTACACTCTCTTTAACAAGCCCCACTTTCACACGTGCACACACACACACACACACACACACACACACTCTCTCTCGCACACACTCTCACTCATACATACTCACACTATGTCTCACAGCTACACTCACTCTCTCACACACACACGCACTCTCTCACATGCACTCTCTCTCTCTTACGCACACACACTTCACTTGCACACTTTTACTTGCACACTTCTCTCACTCTTAACTCGCGAACACTCACTGTGGAGGATTAGTTGTTTTGTTTGTTATTTTTTATTACATTTTTAATTTTTTTTTTTTTTTTATAAAAAGGCATCAGTGAAAAGCCTAATGACTGTCAGCTATTCATATCCTTGTGGGGACCAGATATAAAGCCATGTTTATACCAGGGTGTGTAAGTGCATCAGCCATGTTTTTTATCAGGGTTAATAAAACGCTTACATGCATTTCTCTGCATCATAAAATGAAACAATATCCACCTCTTTCTCTCCCCCTCCTCCCTCTCGGTGTTCAGTTAACACGGCTGTTCTTCTGTTTACACACACACACACACACACACACACACACACACACACAAAAAAGTCTTGACGCTTAGACGTCTACAAACTAGCACTTTGCATATAACTACAAGTTCCAGACCCTTATGTTTATTCACTATTCACAGAACAGAGTGCTTTAATAAAAACACAAGCAAAATTATACTTACAACATGTTTGGATCCAAAATAATAATAATAATAATAATAATAATAATAATAAGAGTCCTTATTCCACACACGCATCTTCATCTTACTCATTTTATGAAATGTCTTAAACACGGTTCCTGTAATGCGGCTGCTCCCAGGGTGCGCATGTCAGGGTAGCGGGGGAAGCTGGAGCAGCAGGGGACGGGGTGCACCCTAAATCGCTTAGCAGCACCTCCTCACCTAGCAGCCCGATATTCTGAACAGCGGTAACACCATCTTAGTGGTTAAGGTGATGGGTTACTGATCCAAAGGTCAGCGGTTCAATCCCCACTGTCACCACTGTTGGGCCCCTTGAGCAAGGCCCTTAACCCTCAATTGCTCAGTTGTATAAAAAATGATAAATGTAAGTCGCTCTGGATAAGAGC
>JAQMYF010000004.1:8313960-8339184 GCA_030014195.1 Neosilurus mollespiculum
ACACACACACACACACACACACACACACACACACACACACACACACACTATATATGTCAGTGTTGTAAAGGTGCCTAAAACTACATCTTATATGTGCAAGTGTCCTTAAACCCATACACCTGTGCTGTAGTGAGAGGAGTGGATGATGTTCAGGTATGTGCATGCATGCGTGTGTGTGTGTGTGTGTTTGTGCTTGAGTGTTTATTGTTTTTGTCTGTGTGTGTGTGTGCGCGCGCGCGAGTGCTATGTGAATAGGTGCATGTGTGTGTTTGCATGCGTGAGCAAGTGTGCCTATGTGAACGAGCGTGTGTGTGCATGTATGTGCAAGTGTGAGCTAGTGTGCGTGCGTGTGTGTGTGTGCCTGTGAGTGTGTGTGCGCCCAAATGTGCCTGTGTGAATGTGTGAGTGAGCAAGTATGCCTGTGTGAGTGTGCACGTGTATGAGAGCGAGTGTGTGTATACGAATGAGTGTGCCTGTGTGCGTGTTTGAACGAGAGCGAGTGTGTGTGCGCGCGTGTGCAAGTGTGCCTATGTGAGTGTACAAGCATGAGTGTGCCTGTTTGTGCGAGTGAGTGCGTGTGTGTGCACAAGTGTGTGAGTGTGTGCTTAATCTCTTATAAATGCATTATTTCATGTCCATCATGTCGTAGCAGAAGACGCGCTTGTAGTAACGGAACTATAAAAACATCCTACACAGCATTTATTATGTTCTTAAACTTTATCCTTCAAAACTATTTTCCTCATGCAGGATAACAGCACACCAGTGCTATCTTCCCGAGAGGAAACCTAACCAGAACACAGGATGTGATGTCACAGAGCTGATTAGTAAACAACTGGCCAGATCCTTGTGAGGAAGGGCTTTAGATGAAATCTCGAAAAAACACAACCCAAAAATCCCAACTGCAGGTCGCTATTAAATTACTAAGAGGGGAACTGAACAAACGTCGCAACTCATTTGTTTAGATTTGAGAAGGATGTCCACTTCATTACTTTATTACCTTTTGTCCCCCCCTACGCATTTATTGGTTTCATCTAAAACAGTTTATTATTTTTTGTTTTATTACCCCCTTCAGCAGTCTGGCATTCCTCTTCGACTGTACCGGTGCTTCCTTTTTCATTCCTGCTGTTCCTCTCCGACACTCCTTCAGCCTGACTAACAGCATCTTTATTAGGTTCGACTAAAAAAGTGCCGAGTCGCTATCTATTTTACGTCGACTCAAAGCTCTTAGCTAATTGACTGCTCACTAAAAATGGACTAACCTCTTTATCTTGTGGCCCAAGGCTCCCGAGCAGTGACTGAAAAAAGCCTTCGCTCTATCGTCAGGAGATCAAAAGTTTTGAAATGATGCCACAGACCTTCACGGCTGGGGGGGTAGTGAGGAGAGCGCACCAATTTCTCCAGTCAATCACGGATAGTGGTGGCTCCAAGATGTACAGACTTTAAGCTACAGATAGCCCACCAGGTCATCTCTGTTGGGTCACTGACCAAAACCCTTACCCTTTAAAGGGGCGGGGTTATGGTTGTTTGAAGGAGGGGTGATTAAAAAAAAAAAAAACAGCCATTTACGTAAACGCATATTTGGTTTACAAGGGCATCAGAAATAAATTTGGTTCATACAACCAATTAACTTGAACCTCATCACAGTACTTGACTGTAAACTGTTCGGTCCAACAAGATTCCAAAGTGTCCACGTTGCAGTTCATTCCCATCTGTCTCATCTTAGGTCTAAAATCTTTACATTCCTTTTGATTTGCAAGTTGAAAGGCTATTCATTAAACAGACTCATATTCTAGACATTCAGTGCATATTTACACGTGTTTTGGGGTAAAAATCATGACACGGCTCCTTTAACTGCTCCTTGGGTCGGCTGATCAATGTAAACGCCTATAGAGCACCTTTCCCCCGAATGTGTTCACCTGCCCTGTGAGGAAGCAGACGCTTTAATTTGAAGATGAAGATTAGCGAGTGGCAGCTTGAAGATGCTGGGACTTAAACGCATAACCCTTTGTTCAAAGCCTTAAACACTAATGCTGGGTTTACACTGGGGCACAATTTGAGAGAATCGTGGTGTGGTGGTGGTGGTGGTGGGGGAGATGATGGGGTCTTGGGATCGAATCAAAATGATCATGAGGGAACTTGAAAAAGCGAACAAAACACAACTGATTTACGACGAGATTCTCTTTTGTTTTTTTGCCAAACATTTGCAAATCAGTCGCAAAATTGGCTCGCGGCCTTCTCGCGATATTTCAGCCGCAAAATATTTGCTTGCAATATTTGGAGTCGCAAAACGTCTCGGCAGGTACATTTGCATCTGCGCAAAACGTCTTTGCAACAGGTACATTTGCATCTGGGAACGCCTCGTTGTCCCCCCAGAAGAGCTGGAGGAAGTGACTGGGAAGAGGGACGTCTGGACTTCACAGCTTAGGCTGCTGACCCCGCGACCCGACCCCGGAACAAGCAGAAGATGATGACATTTGCAACAGTCGCTTTTCTATCGCACCTCTTGTGTAATCACCCCCTTAATTCTTAAAGGAGCACCTTTCATTTTAAAGGATCATACTAAATTTTTTAAAAAAGTATTTTGAACCCCTTTAAAAACAACTTTCTTTTTGACTTATAAAGGTGTTACATACACAGCGGGACCTCAAGGACTACACAAACCATGACGCGTGACATGTGACGTAGCCTCTTTAACCCCTGGCCTCGACTTTCATCCACCTTCAGGAACACCTTCCACACTGCATGTACATAAATCCAACTTAATCCTTCAGGCCCGAGTGAGGAATAAACAGATTGATGGAGTGGAGGACGATGATGGAGGGATGAGGGAAGGGATTGGACGGATATTTTCTCCACTGATCAGACACACTCGTGTAAATCCCAGTTGGCTCTCCCTGCTGGTGCACACGAGCACAGAGGAACTTTATCTTGAGTACGCAGGCCCGTCTGTCCATCCATAGACTTAAATCTGAACTTCTCTCATTAGGAGAACAAGTGGAGACGTGGAAGAGTGACTAAGTTGAGAACAATGCAGTTGGATGGCTGAGTTCAGATTTATGCTTTTAACGACAAATCTAGCGTCTGGAACCGTGTCACTGGGTTGATTTCACTTTCAGTATTAGCAAATCTGCACCCGCGAGCCTCTAATCATTTCCTTTCACTCGTAGCCAAGTTCTGAAGGTGAAGATGCACAAAGTTAGAATATATTTTGTTACTGTACTGTTTGGCTTTACACGGTTTCATCTACAGCTTTATAATTCCCATCCTGGCACGCTAAACTATGGCATGTGTGGGTGTTTTCTTTATCATAACACATTATAACACAAGCCACAAGGCCTTGATCCTGCCCTGTCATGTTAAACAAAGCCGAGGAAAGAGAATCGTACAGAGTCTGGGATTGTAGAACCAGGCAGGAATCTGTAATCATCACACACACAATCTTACTGTGCTACAGCACCGTCTCTCTGCCCACTGTGATGGAGGTTTAAAACCTCGGAGAGCGCCGACAGCTGTTCTCGGCTGTGTTTATGTTCCTGAGACGCACACTAATCCCTTCACAAGACATAAAGAAAAAAGATTTCCATTAACTTTCCAGGGAAACAACGAAAGAGAAGTTACTTTGGAAACATTCCAAGTTGAAAATGGGAATTTCCAATGGGACTGAACAGGAGTATGTGGGAATTAACAGGAAATTTTATACTAACAAACTATAACATATACAAGCATTAATATAGACATTGTTTTCTCATAAGCAGACATGCATATAAAAATTTGTATGAAAATGTTTGTATGCATATCTGCTTATGAGAAAATTTTTTTTTTAACTATATACAAGTTGTCTGTAATAGACTAACCTGCAGGTTTGTACATTTTTTGTTTATTCCTGGTAATTCTTATGGACCTTTCCAACTCTACGGAGCAGCGCATGTGCACTGTACAGTGTACTGATCCGTCCTTAAAGACAGACAGAGTAATACTGACTGCATTTTTCTCATCATGGTTTTGTTATGGTGTCAAGCCCAAATTTTCTCCAGTGTCATGGCAACAGTTTTACAACAACATTACTACAACATTTTTCCTGTTCTTATAACAACGCAAATCAGGCGTTTCCAAATTCATGCACATCAGAGAGCATTTTCAAGAAGTATCAATTAGCAGAGTAGCAGAGAAAGCATTTTAATAATAATTTTATTTATATATAAAATTATCTTTTATCCTAATGCACAGCATACAAGTTCAAAACCACTTCACATTTAAACAAAATCTATAAATTCAAATATAAGAAACTGAAATGATTGCATTTAGTTAGAAAAATGATGGGGGGTGGGGGGTGAGGGGTGACCCCCCCATTTTGTGGGCGGTCTAACACACTCAGAGGGAAAGCGCTATACGCCCCTTCGTACGATTGAGCTCACGTTACTGCAAAGACAAAAGTACAGAATCAGGAATCAACGCAAACAGAGTCATTTAGAATCAAATCAAGGTCAAAATCTTAGAATAAGTTTAACAATAAATTCCCGTAAGTTTTCCGTGAAACCTAGACGCCAAACAATTCTGATCAAATTAAAGTTAAAAAAAGTATAATAAAATAAAGAAGAAAAAAGTATTTCAATTAAAGTAGTAAAAAGTGAAACAAAGGCTGTATGATACAAAATCATCAGGTCCCAATTTCCCAGCAGTGTTGATTTTATAAATTAATATCTATATTTTAATTTCTAATAATATTAATAATAATTATATATTAAATATGGCCCTGCGATGGCCTGGCGAGCTGTCCAGGGTGTACCCCGCCCTCGCCCAGAGTCGGCTGAGATGGGCGCCAGCCTCCCCGCGACCCTAATTAGGAATAAGCGGTTCAGAAAATGAATGAATAAATATATTAAATATAACATTTTTACTTCTACCTGTGTTGTTTTTCATTGATTTCAGGTTTACAACCATGTCTATACGGTTGAATAAGAACTGACTGACTGTCCTATCAGGGAATTAATGCCCAACACTAATGGAAAAGCCGAAAAAAAAACACTTTCATTTGCATGATGAATTTACCTGGAGAGAACCAGGTAAGATGTGGAAAAAGGAGCGTGTTTACACTGTAGGGATAAATCCTGTGACATGGATGCTATAAAAAATAATCACCACAGAAGCTCAGAATGTTTCACTGACGCTCTCTTTACACGTCGAATCTATTTACAACCTCAGCCCGTTTTTACGCGGCAAAAAGAAAATCATTTGGCTATGTTATTCGCGCCATACAAAAAAGGAGCGAAATGTTAAAATGAGTTTAGCGGACAAGCCCGAACAGCTCTACAGGCTTATAAAACATGATGTATTTCATTCCCTCACACTTACAGCAGTTCTGAGTCAAAACCAGACTGTACAGGACAAACACCGACACAATTTCTGCACCAGTGACTCCATACCACAGTCTTTCCACTAATCCAATCAGTGTTAGCACACATCTGCACACTGTGCACCTATGATAGAAAAAACCAACCTGCAGAAACAAATTTAAATTTGCATCAAACTTGATTAACAGGCAAAATCAAGCTAGCTAAGATTAGGTTTGCTTCAATGTCAGCTAGTACAGTACCCTGCAAAAAGCACCAAAATAAATAAATAAATGTTTATACATGTTAAGCCAGTGCCAAAAAGTGGGGCCGAACTGTGCTTCCAGACTACATTACCCATCAGCCCCTGCAGATTATGTGGCCTCAACAAACGTGTTTCTATTTTTGTTTAATTTAACACATTATTTAAGTTCTTTTTCTTCTAAAGTTATTCATCAACCTTCTACAAGTTTGTTTTGAACATCTTGCTTCACACTGATGGGCTCCTCAAGCTTAATTTAATACAAGATATTCTTTGCATCTACGAATCTGTCACTTTGTTTTCCAGACAAAAGTAATTTCAATTTTAAATGGCTACCTCCAAACTTTACCTTTCTCTGACCTTTCCCTTTGATCTTGACATTCCAAAATCAAATCATCTCTGGGACTCCGGTAGTGTCGGGTTCCCACGAAAATTGGTGAACATCCTTGCTCATGTGTGGTCAGGATTTCTCCATTGAATGGCATATGTAAAAATACAATTAATAGTAATAAAATAAACAAAATCAACATTTGGACTGACAATTCTGCTTAAAAAAAAATTCAGTTTCAGGTACAACGTGTAAAGTTTTATAAAGAAATGAGCTGAAAGTTTTGCTGAGAACCTGGTAGTCCAGTCAGAGCTGTAAACATTTTGCGGGCGCACTTGCTTCGTACTTTTGCTGCAAAACTCAGCAGAAACCTTCACGAAGCATTTTGTTTAAAAAAAAACCGTGGACTCTTTAATAAGATGTCGTATTGTTGATAGACATACAAACATTATTCTATGCCATTTTTATTGTGTGCTGTGGTTTATTTTATTGTGTAGTGGTTAGCATGCCCTCCTTACAGCAAGAAGGTCCTGGGTTCGAGTCCTGCTCTAGGTGAGGTCCCTAGGTGTGAGTGTAAGTGTGAATGCTTTGTGTATTGCTCTGGTGAGCCGTTCAGGGTATACGCTGCCTTCGCCCACTGTTGGCTGAGATAAGCTCCTGCCTCCCCGTGACCCTAGTATGATGAAACGGTTCGGGAAATAAGTGCGTGACACAGAAGCAAAGAAAGTCTCTACACAGTACTGTGTGTGTGTGTATATATATATATATATATTTATATATGTACGTATATATATATATAAAAATATCTTATACTATATTGATCTTCATTCCACAATAGACTGTGTATACCTGAGCTCACCTCTAGTGCAGTTATAACAGTATTAACAGATAAAAAACATTTTCCACACGAGCCTCTTATTGCTACAAGAATCATCACCAGCCATACGCATGGTAAAAGCGATGATTATGCAGCTATATAATATTATACTAGCTATTAAAATTGGGAAGCAATTGGACTGTCTGGATGTGTGGACTGGAAATGTATTACAATCGACTGTAGCCTCCCATTAGCATATAAATGGAGAACCTGTGCTCCATTTGTCAGGTCTACAAACATGTATTAAGAGGATAAATCTAGGTCAGCTTACAGCAGGGGGGTAGAGCAACACTGTACGAGACCTACCACAGACAAAGACGCCAATAAATAAAAATCAGCACCAGGCTGATATGACCGCTTTGTCAATCAAACAGCATTTTTTTCAGGGGATATAATTATAAATCTCTGTGTTTCCTTCCCTACTGTACAACCACCACCAACCAGGGAGGGGTGTGAGCATGCACATGCCCCCTCTGTGACATGCAATGCTGCCATCTGCCTCTACTACGCACGAGTATTTGGGGGCAGCCTAACACACTCGGAGGGAAAGCGCTATACACCACCTTGCACGAATAAGCTCACAGACACCCATGATTGGCTGGTGATCGCTGTGAGTGACAGGGAAGCGAGCGTCACTCCCGCGAGAGCTCGGCCAATTAGCTCCCGTGGACTCCTGGTTGCGGATGGCCATGGCATCAACCCGGATTCAAATCGGCAATCTCCAGGTTGAAGATGCACGACTACTCTGAGCACAAATCTCCGTATTTTATCAATACCACTGTATACCTGCAAAGCTTGAAGGATCTTCTGTATATACCATAGTAATTGGGTTACGGTTAGCCTTGACAATGTGTATATACACCGATCAGCCATGACACCTGCCTATTATTGTGTAGGTCCTGCTTGCTTCACCAAAACGACTCTTAACTACAAAGAGCTCTGAGGATGTGCTGAGGTATTTGGCACCAAGCAGTTTGCAGCACATCCTCTAATTCCTCTAAGTTGTAAGGAGGGACCTTCATGGTTTGGACTTGTTTCTCCAGCACATCAAAACAAAATGGGGAATTCGGTGGCCAATTATTCTCAAACCATCCCTGAACAGTTTTTGAAGTATGGCAGGGAACATTATCCCACCGAAAGAAGCTTTATGGTGACTGGTACTTGTCAAAGTAACATCCACACGAATTCTACAACCCAAAGTTTCTCAGCAGAACATTGTCCAGAACTTCACACTGATTCCGCTGGCATGAATTTGTTGTATAGTCCATCCCGTCGCCAACCAACTTCCCCACCAACGTGTCGTACGTGCACCCAGCTGTCCATATGATGTAAAAGAAAAATGTGATTCATCAAAGCAGCCCACCTTCTTCCATTGCTCCTTGGTTCCATTTTGATTGCCCATTGGTGACACTTTCAGTGGTGGTCAGGAGTCAAGCATGTTCACTCTGATTGGTCTGCAGCCAAGAGGCAACTTGCAATGCTATGTGAGTTCTGACTCCTTTCTAACATAACCAGAATAAACTTTTTAGCCATTTGTGGTGGGCCTGGTGAAGGTTTGTCCTCTCCACGTGCTCATGTTGATAGTATTATTTCTTCCTTTATATAGCGACTAATATTAGACTATATATTTCTACTTCCACTATACTACACTTTTTAGTGGTGACTTCTCCCTGTTGCTATGGTAACAATCAGTGACACACTTTTCACAAGTTTACATGCCAAAGTATATTAGATTTTCGGCCAGTCATAACATGGGGCTGACTTGCACATTATTCGAAAGCCTCCTTTGAACTGTTAGTTCTATATAATAACTGTAACTTTGTTTAGGAAGGTTTTTCGACTATTCATCTTTGTAATGCTGGAACGATCGCAGGGCTTTCTCTCATTCTGATTACAGAGATGTGGGACAAATATGGTCCTTCTGTTTGGGTTCTGTATACAACAGAGGGCAGTTTGAGCTTTCTAATCAAAATAGCTGCCATGGGTACACCCTCACCCTTCCAGACTGTTCAGACTGATTATTATGCGATACAAGAAGCATAATCCCTCTAGTACGCTTCACTTGCATGTCTTTTCCTTTTAAGTTGTTGCCACACTTTTGTTGTAAATTTATTTCAATTCGACAGTGAAAATATCTGAAAAAGAATAAAGCAGAACATGTTTTTACAATAAAACACTTGAATTACAGCTGGGTGGAAAATGGATTTTATCAATTAATTTGAATTCTTGTTTTAAAAGATGTCGTTGCCCAACCGTTTAATCTTCCTGGGGTCATGGGGAGGCTGGGGAGGCCTACCTCAGCCGACTCTGGGTAAAGGCCAGGTATGCCCTAAACAGCTTACCAGACCATCACAAGACCAACACAGACTCACACTCAGAGCAATCTGAAACAGCTAATAAGAGTAATGTGCATGTCTTTGGACTGTGGGAGGAAACAAGAGTACCCTGAGAAAACCCATGCAAGTATGGGGAGAACATGCAGACTCCACACAGAAACACTCTCTCCAAGCCCAGGACTTGAACCCAGGACCTTCTAGCTGTGAAGTGGACGTGATAACCACTATGCCGTCGTGGCGCCGGTTTAGTAAGACGTGGAAAAGGAAAAAAAGGAAAATTAGAAAATAAAAAAACTAAAATAAAAAAATTCGAGATTCACTTTAAAACTAGTTAATTAACACAGAGCCCACAAAACTCTCAAAATATATTTTACAGACATAAGAGCTTTCATTCATTCATTATTCTGAACCACTTAATCCTACTCAGGGTCGCAGGGAGGCTGGCGCCCATCCCAGCCGACTCTGGGCGAGGGTGAGGTACACCCTGGACAGCTCGCCAGGCCATCGCAGGGCAGAAACACGCTGACAGCAATCCAGTGGCCTACTCTTTCCAAACGTCAGCAATGGTTCCTTTACATTCCTCTCACCACAGACAGTGAGAGACATGGACGGCCTTTGATAACCCAGTTAGCTGCACTGGGGGAGCAGCAGTGACAACCCTGTGATAGTGGGGCTTGAACCCCCGATGAATAAGAGCTTTGGGACAAAAAGTTTTGGCTTTTTTCCACACTTTAGTGCTTCTGTAAATCAGGCTGACGCCCCACTCAGGGTTCCCGAAAATGGTTTAATTTTGGAAAACGTGTTTGCTGTTCTTCTCCATGCTGATAATGTTAAAATAAAAATTATTTAATAATATCTTCACTTTAAAAAAAAATCTAAACTAGAATCATAATTCGGGTGTCGGTTAAAAACCAATCAGAGATTTCCTTTTTAGGCCATAACGCTCAGCCCTCATTTGAAAGTAATTTGGGAATAAATCCTAAAAGAGGACAATATCAGAATTAAACGGTGGTGGTGTACAGATACATGGAGTATTTGATATTTTACACACTGACACACCCTAAATTATACAGCAGCAAAAACAGAGTGCAAGAACGAGAACACGAAGCAAAGAAAGAGAAAAGAAAACTAAATCAATCAGGATCACAGCATGTGCAAACACTTCAGCATGACACCTACCCACAACACAGCAGTGTGTAAGACACATGAGCATCTGCCAACTCTACATGAGCGAGACACAAACACACTCAAAAACAGAGAGAAACTGTAAGACTGCATTTCCCGAGAGGAGAACAGACTGTCAGCCAACATCGTGCGTGTATAAAAGGAAAAGAAAAAACATAAGGAATTCTAGAACAAGCTTATCACACGGAGGCCCTGACCACATACTCGAACAAAAGAAAAGAAAAAAAATTGAAATCTGAAAACCCTTACATTAACACACCAGCCTAGTGATAAACAACAGGGACGTTAAGAGCGGCATATTGAGCGCTAAAGGAAGCAAAATGCCAACATGGGTAAAGATTTCTAACAGAACTCAACAAACAGTTAAAATTTAAAAAGTTAAATTATTTTAGGATTTATCCATATCATGTGTTAAAAAGGAGGAACTACTGCTTAACCCAAACCTGTTAAAATCTTGCATGTATAGTTATTGTCCGTTCCTCTCAAAACGCACTCTGCTTCATTAAAACTTCTACGTGAAAGAATTTACACCCTCACACAGAGGGGCGCCACTGTACTGCGAATACTAAGATATGGAAGAAGCCGTTAACTGGGAAGTGTTTGCATTAGAATGAAATGAGGGATTTTCTATTCATTCATGTAAACGAGCAGACGCCTGTATGATGCACAGTAGTGTGCAGTGAAGATTATACACCACCAGTTTTGTCCAAAAGGGCTCCTAATAAACAGAAAAAAAATGACTTCTCTATAATTTTTTGGTTAAAATGTATTGAACAATGTAAGTAAAAACCACCTGATGACGAAAATATACATATTTTCAGTGTAACAGGAGAGTCTGGAAGGCTTTCTTTTCATCTCACCTTCATTCATGTGTAAGAATGTAGCAAATGAAATTTGCATTTCTAACAACTCATGGAATTACAGACTCAAAACTAACAGTTGGTCAACCGCTGTGATAGACATCGTAGACGAGTCGGTTCTCAAAAAAAAAAAAATACAGTTTGAAAACTGACAAAAGTTTCTTTTTCTGTGTCTCTGAGCATGCTGTTGTGACAACGAAAGGCAAAAGCGCAAAGAAAAAACTCCCAGTGGTGCAACAGAAAAGGCATCTGTTGTTGCAAGTTCAGGCCCTGGGTGACACACACAGCCACCTGCAGCCGGGAGCCCATGAGAGCTGACTGGCCGAGCTTTCCTCGAGGACAGGACGGCATATACTTTCTTCCCGATCACTCATAAGCGACGCTGGCCAATTATGGACATCTGTGAGCTCATGCATACGAAGGGGTGGATAGGCACTCCTTACAATGCATGGGCAGCAGTTCGAAAATATGCGGTCAGCTGGCATCATGTTCCTTGGAGGGAGCATGTGGTGACCTTTGCCCTTCCTAGTTGGTAGTAGTCATGTGATATAGAAGTCTTACCTCTTGGTGGGAACAGGCTGTGAGAAAATGGGGGCGAAAAGCGTGTTTCATACACATCTAGACAGAGTCATAATTTCATGCACAAACTTGAGAATGATTCATTTAGGCTGAGTACACTTCGATGTCTGTATATGCATGGATAATGTAGCAAATAGGCCCTATATGGGTAGTGGTTTTAATCACCAATGTTCTCGTTTTACATTGTTCTATAGTATGTGGAAATGACAAAAATTAAAAAAAAAAAAAAAAAAAAAAAAAAAAAAAAACCTCTCATTTCAAGGATTTACAGGATGTCTGGTGGTTGGCCTTTAAAAGTCACACAAGGACTCATTTGAAAGTCAGTAAATGGTTTCCTATTAGTGACGTACTAGTGACGTATTACAAATGCATCTCCGAAACTCTGTGACCTTGACATTCCAAAATCAAATCTTCTCTGGGACTCAGGTAGGGTAGTGTCCCCAGCAAGTCTGGTGGAAATACTCACATAGGTGTGGTCAGGATTTTGTTCCCAGGGAAACTGACATAGACACAAATGCTGGTGATTACAACACCGCTGCCAAAACCGTAATGATTTACTTGCCTTGAACATGGATAGAAACAAGAATGTTATTATTATTACTACTAATGTGCAGCCAGGAGCTGCTTGTCAGCAGTGGCATTTATAGGTGATTCAACAGCAATGTGCAGTAAGCATAACAGTATAATTTCGACATAATCCTTTAAATAATTTAGTATAGTACTTCATGTCCACATGTCAGATATTTTTCTTGGTTGGTCTGATGTTTAAATATATAAAAAACTGACCAGCAAAAAAAAATAAGTAACATAGTTAATGGTACCTCAGCTATTACCATTGCTTGTAGTTTTATATTTGACAATTTCATTGTTTCAGGTCATAAATCAATAGAAAAAATTCTCTTTTCAACAAGTTGGTGGCATCCCTTCTACTTACAGTGAACTGATGTTCAATATTAGCTTGTCTGATGTTAGCCAAGTCGGAAATACAGTAATAAGGGTCATTTCATATTGATGATCCCAAAAGAAGGTTATTTAAATTTGGCCTAAAGAGAGAGCACTACTAGCACATGACATAAATGATAGGAGATAAGGGGCGGGGCTTCCAGACACTGTCAATCAATACTGTAGAGGAGTTCTATACACCTCCGGGCCGACACAATGGCATAGTGGTTAGCACGTCTGCTTCACAGCAAGAAGGTCCTGGGTTCAATTTCCATGCTTGGTTAGGGCGTTTCTGTGTGGAGTTTGCATGTTCTCTCTGTGCTTGTGTGGGTTTCCTCTGGGTACTCCGCTTTCCTCCCACAGTCCAAAGACATGCACATTAGGCTAACTGGCTGCTCCAAATTGACCCTAGGTGCGAGTGTGAGTGAGTATGGTTGTGTGTTGCCCTGCAGTGGTCTGGAGAGCTGTTCAGGGTGCAACCCGCCTTCACCCAGTGTTGATTGAGACCGTGATAGGATTAAGCCGTTCGGCAAATGAGTGAGTGAGAGCAGAACACCTCCACATAACGTAGAGAAAGGTCTAGCGCCCTGACAGTATTAAAAGCTCTAATGTAACAGATGTCTCCCCTGCTGAGTCCGTGAGTCTGTAAATATTGCTCCAAGACGAGAACGCGGTGCTCTTTTTACTTGCACTGTCAGATTTTGCACAAACTGCAAAAAACAGTCTGGCTGGGAAAAAAAAAAGGCTAAGTATTCAATGAGCAGCAGAGTTAAATACCAATTTACTAAACACATGGCATTAAATATCACTTTTAAGGATTAGAGCTCACGGATGCTAATGCACGAGTTGCTTTGGCACGCATAAATAATGAATTACCGTATTCAGACAGGTAACATTTTCAACTGAAATATGGTGCAGTTTCACAGGTTTTTCAACCACAAGTCAAATTCTAGCATTTTACCCATCAAAGAAAAAAAAAAAAAAGGAAGAAAAAACACATTCACAGATTAATTCCAGTTTCAGTGAAAGACGTGCCAACTGGCTGGTGGCTGTTTTCCAAAATTCAGCCCCTGCAACATTTTAAACGAAATAAAGTACCTTAAAGACACTTTAAGCCAGAGCATTCAATATATTCAATTTGGAATTGCAGTACGAAAACTGACACTGGATATCTTCAATAAAAATATGTACCTAACTGCTTTCATAAAGATTTCAACATTTCCATACATCTAATTTACTACTAAACTGAATTAGTATATACACCACACAGGAACAGCATGACCCGATTGGTCTGCTTTCTGGGTATTAAAAAATATTATTCTGAGTGAATAACGCTTGAAACAACAGACACTCAGTTTATTACAGTCACCTGGATTATCACACAAAAAAATTTAAAAACTATAAAAATGTTTTGCTTGTGTTTCTGTGTATAATACACTAAACTCCAAATGAGTATACTTTGGTAAATGATTATTAATTGGAAGGCCTTCTTAAATCCCGCCCCTTCTTTTTTTTTCTCTATATAAGAGCCCCAAACATTTACTTGATTTTGGATGGCTTGATTGGCTTGAGCATCCATCCGTTTGGAGTCCATACGCACCTTTTCTTTTGTTTTGGCGTAGCATATTCTAAAGCTGCATTCACACAGGAAGTGACGAGCGAAAAACAACCATGCAAAGTCAATGATTGCGCACAAAACACACAATGAAAAGCGAAATTTTCTCAAGCAACACAAAGTGGGCGGATACGATGTTCAACACAACGCATTTTGAGAGACTACCAATCACAGCTTAAAATACCGCTGATTGACAGATGACACCGAGCACGTAGTTCACCAAAACCTTCCCGTAGGGAAACAGTGAACTCGAGTTTAATTGTTCTGCTCAAATCAACATGGAAGAGGAGCTTATTGTTACCAAGTCTAAGCATGCTGTGCTTTAGGACTGCACACACAGATCTTACAAGGATAATAACCAGAAACACCGTTATGGGGCCACGTTAATAAAACAGTCAGCATTTCCCGTGAGTGTATATTTATACATGTCTAACTCTTCCTGGTTCTTACTTGTCACGCTACAATGATAATCTATACATGGTGATAATAGAAATTAAAATAAACCTAAACAATAGAAGATGATAAAAGCTCTCACGGACCTGCTGTAGGAAGGAACGCAATGCTGCTCACAGTTTCACCTGGAAAGATTTTTAAGCAGGAAAACAAGAGCTGAGTGATGAAGTGATTCGCCTCTTTTACCAGGCGGTGTCGTGTTGCTCAGCGATTCGCTTGTCGATCACTGCTTCAACAAATGAGCTTAAACAAACCTTTCTGGAGCCAGGTTAACTTAGGTTTCAGTGTAACATATACTAAAATTCTGAATGAGTTCACAAAGACACGGTTAGCTACACAGCACTTAGCTGTGCTTGAAGCACACAGAGCTCACCTGACCTGCCACGGTAGTGATTGAAATATGCAAAAAAAAAAAAAAAAAGTATAAAAATGTTGTTTTAGTTTATTTTCTATATTGCTGTGTAGTATATACTAAAACAACTACTTGCCCCAGGCTCAGCAGACGTCGCTGGACTGAAGTAGAGCGATCCACCTCACTTTCAGCGCATAACATTAAACAATTTCCTTCACATATTAACGTGACTAAAGCGCTGCTGTAAAGAGCAACGTCACATCTAAAAAGAGATATGGTTAAAAAATCTAAACACTCTTCAGCTCACCGCTCAGCCGGGATCTCTGCACATTGATACGGTTGATGTCCAGCTGCCATGCTTTAAAACTGCTACTGCATGTCAATTGCAATATATTCTTGCCATCTTGTTCCTGCTGTTAATGTTTAATCCCTAATCCAAAAGTCATGGAGCACATTAAGGTATGCAGGGTTAGCTCAATGATCTGATAAGCTTTATAGCCACGATCTTATCACTGGCATTCAAACACAAGCACTGAGAGTACCAACACTGTGACTTTCTGGATTTTTATTTTTTTTTTTTACTACAATAGATTAATATTTATAACTGCTATATTGCACCATATATACAGATTGATATAATACATCAATATATCTGTTGTGCTTTTCAAAGCTTGTTCAAATTTTAAAAGTTTCTATACACAAAAAGAAGACAAAAAAAAAAAAAACAGTGGGGGAGAACACACGTTCAGTTGAATCTGTGCAAACTCAAATGATCAGAATGCTAACAAAATAGGCTTCGCTACTCACAAAAACAGGCTTAACATCATTATCCTAATTTACATGACTTGTGTGTGTCTGTGAACCGAATCACCCTCAGACGATTGTCGGCCTGTACACTTGAGGATATTTTAGTGTGTGCAAATTTCATGGCACCTCACACGCTCTTGACTCTTGGGTATTCCCCTCTGTATTAAAGACACTGCCTCAACTTAATAAACCCTGTTCGGGCTGTAGAAGTTTATCACTCGGATGCATGTAATACTTTTCTACCCACTGCTTTAAAGGGAAATTAAACCCAAACTTAAAAGCTTTCATACATCGTCGTATATGTTGTTGCATGTCAAAACGTGCTATTATTATTGCAAGCTTTTCGTGGGGGAGGGGGGGTAATAAATCCACACAGGGAAGCGAAGTTGCACTGCAGAAAGTCACATGTGATTTACATGTTTGCAACAGTAAATATGAGAGTAATCTGCATACGAATAAATGGTGGGACATAACATCTATTCTAATAAACATGCTGATGTATGCAAGTTCACTAGTTTATATCTGATTTGTTAGTTTAATATCTGTATACTGTTATTTTTGTCATTATTTTGCCTTATAATGAACTGAATAATTCATGTCCAATTCTCACATCTTCACACACTTGCATGAGCGAAACGGAAGTCTTTTCAAACTGGCTAATGCAAATTACCAAATGCATTTTTTTGCAGATAGCAACTTCAAAAATGTAAGTAAAAACCACCTGATAATGAAAATACACATATGTTCATTGGTAACAGAGTTTGGTAGGCTTGCCTTTCATTTTATTTTAATGATAAAACTCTTACATCGAGCTTGGCTGTATTTTCTTCAAACTTGGATGCTTGTGTCATGTGATGGTCTGACCATGTACCATTTACAACATGGTGTCCAAGCGATCACACAGACACTGGAGGAGCCAAAGGCTCAGCAGAATTTTGGAAATACAATAAAACAATAGGTGCAACGTATATGAAAAGCCTCCTCTTTTGATAACATGACTTGGGAAGTGTTTAATATCTGAGGCAACACTGGGAAAATAAATACAGCGAGTAGCAGAAGACAAACATCTTTTTTTTTTTTTGTTTTTTTTTAAATGCAAGGCAACATCTGTACAGTAATTTATGGACAGGTGTATCCAGACTAAAATAATAAGACAAGCAATGGGTTTGGAGAAAAACAGTGGGTAAGTCAACCTGTAATTTTCTCTGAAGTAGACGGAGAAAAACACAGACACAGACAATCCGGATAGTAATAAAGTCACAGAGGGGCACCTGGAAAACATAAAATTACCCCAGGACCTCAAGGATATTTTATCCTGTCCAGATAGGGGTAGAGATGTGTAGAGTTGTTCTGCAAGGATGGAATGATTCCTTTTGTATGGATGGCACATGATATCAGTATACCAGTGTTTTGAAAGCAGTTTCGTCTATGGTTAGTACAATAAAATAATTTATATTAATATCCATCCATCCATCCATCCATCCATCACCTATACCATATCCATCAGGGATACAGTGGAAGCTAACGCCAATCCCAGCTGACTTGGGTGAGAGGCGCGGTACACCCTAAACACGTTGCCAGTCTCTTGCAGGGCTAACACAGACACAAACAACCCCTCACCCTCAATGCACGTCTTTGGACTGTCGGAAGAAACTAGAGTACCAGGAAGAAACCCACAAAAGCACAGGGAGGACATGCACTGTGCCACCATATATTAATATCCCCCAAATATTAACAAGCTTACTAACTAACGTGAAAAAGTGCAGTGATGTTCATGCATGGAAATACAAGTGTCATGCTATAATTAACAATTATGTGCTGAAGGCGGGGTGGGTGTCACGGAAAAAGAATTTTATTTTATTTATTCATTTACATATTTGAACTATGACGAAGTTCATAAGCCCAAGCGTGTTCCATGCAGACTCAAATATTTGCACAAAATTGAACAAAAATATTTGATGGTAAGAACGTATTCTTTTATTTTAAAGAATTAGGCATCCAACCCACTTACCTCCACCAGAAAACCTGACTATCAGCCTGATCTGAGGAATAGGTCTTCCGTCCACGTAAAACTCCCTTCTGACGTAACTGATTTTCTTCCCCGCTCACTGACATGCTGAAAAGCTAACCCTAAAAGCTAAAACATGATTTCTATGGTTTTATTTTCCATTTTTAAATGGGACATCAATGATGACACCTGCTCCAAGTGTCCGCGACAATCTGTGAGCCAGCCAATTAGATTCAACCATTATCCACTCCTTCAATCCGGAGCGAACAGAATAAATAGATTGCGCCGTTCCCGTGTAGTATACATGACATTGTTACCAACAAAGTCTACTGCCCTGAAGATTCTCATGTGGCGGAAAACCTTAAAGCAACTTCAGCTGGCGCCTACGCCCTGAACAGCTCGCCAGACCATTGCAGGGCACACACACACACACACCCATTTACACTCACACCTAGGGGCAATTTGGAACTGCCAATTAAGCTAATGTGCATATCTTTGGACTGTGGGAGGAAACCGGAGTACCCAGAAGAAACCCACACAGGCATGGAGAGAACATACAAACTCCACACAGAAACGCCTTCTTGCTGTGAGGCGGATGTGCCAAGCTTCACCAAATCATCCTATAGCACTTTTCAGTGCACAAATCCATGTGAATTATTTAACATGGTTCATGAGTGAGCAGCACTGAGGTATAAACAGAGATCACTGGGGTGATAAACGCATGCTTGTGTGAACAGGCAATCTACTCAGCAGTCATTGTAACTGGAACAGCATGACTGTTAGCGGCACGTAATCCCAACTAAACAGCTAAAATTCCAAGATCATTTTCTGCGGTAATTTAAACAGCATTTTATGTGAGGATGTTTATTAAATTATGGTGGAGTCTGGGAAAACTGGATAACATTTTGAATAAAAACAGCCGCACAAACACAATAACAAACTATATCTTCACCAAAAATTACAATGTTTGTTTTTTTTTAATACCTACATTACAGCCTTTGGTTTAAAGCCACTGGATACTAAATTTTTATATGTTCATTCTGTCCTAATGCAAAAATGCTCACAACCTAACACACACTGAAAGAGAATTCAAGGCTGTGTCGCAAGCACAAACGTGTTAAAAATTGGGTTTATAATCAAAAGATAAATACGAGGGCAGCACGGTGGTGTAGTCGTTAGCACGTACACGTAGTCGTTAGCACGTCCGCCTCACAGCAAGAAGGTCGTGGGTCTGAGGCCCGGGCTTGGCGAGGGTGATTCTGTGTGGAGTCTGCATGCTCTCCCCATGCTTGTGTGGGTTTTCTCCAGGCACTCTGATTTCCTCCCACAGTCCAAAAGACATGCACATTAAAGTAACTGGCTGATCTAAATTGCCCTTAAGTGTGAGTACGAGTGTAAAAGGTTGTGTGTTTGTGTTGGCACTGCGATGGTCTGGTGAGCTGTTCAGGGTGTACCCCGCCTTCGCCCAGTGGCAGCTGAGAATGAATGGTGTCAATTTCTCCTTTTACATAAAGACATGTTAAACAACGTGGCAATTATGTGTGTTATTCAATCAGTCAGTCATCTTCTTCCGCTTGTTCCGGGGTTGGGCCACGGGGGCAGCAGGCTAAGCAGTGAGGTCCAAACATCCCTCTTCCCAGCCACTTCCTCCAGCTCTTCCGGGGGGACACCAAGGCGTTCCCAGACCAGCCAAGAGACATAGTCCCTCCAGTGTGCGTAGTTTCTTCCCGGTTGGGCATGCCCGAAACACCACACCAGGGAGGCATTCTAATCCGTTGCCTGAGCCACTTCAACTGGCTCCTCTCAACGCTGAGGAGCAGCAGTTCTACTCCGAGCTTCTCACCCTATCTATGAGGGAGAGCCCCGCCACCCTGCGAAGGAAGCTCATTTCAGATGCTTGTATCCATGATCTTTTTCTTTCGGTCACTACACAAAGCTTGTGACAGCCTTTGTTGTAAAGCGGACCTTGTACCAGTCTGTCGTGGTGAAGAGGGAGCTGATCTACAAAATGTTTGTTATTGAAAAAGGATAAACCAAAATGAAGACCAGCGAGCTCCTATGAGCACATAGGAGAAGAGTAATCTATTTTAAAGCTAAGAGGATTTTTTTTATCATAGCCATTGCTCAATAGCCAATACAATATGGAATGTCTTGAAAAAGAAAGGAACCACTACGGTACGAAAAGACCTGGAACAAGCCTGCAGTTGATGACAGAAGCATGGGGAGACCAAAACAGTCAGAAACACTACCACCAACCTCCATATGGCAGGGGTAAAGATATCTCAATCCACCATTTGAAGATATCTCTGAGAGCAGAAACAGAGGCAGTACTGCAGTAGAGGACACAAACCACTCATCAGAAGTAAGATTCAGAAGTCAGAAAGCCACAAAGAAATACAGAAACGCAAACGTTCTGAGAGAAGGATTAACTTCTACCACAGTGATGGAAAGGTTAAAGTGTTGGGAAGGAAAGGATCGACTCATGATTCAAAATATACAAGCACATCAGTCAAGTATGGTGGTAGCACCGCCTTGGCTTTTGGCGGCCCAGTGCAAAAAGCACTGCTGGGGGCTATTGGTGTATTGGTTTGGGTGCTGGGCTCAAGATCGTGGGTTCAAATCCCCGTTAGATGCCCACCGCCCCTAGATAGACCCTAGGTTAAGTGAGCCAACCAGTAGTATAAATGGGTACCAGTGAAAAACTAGCATCCCATCCAGGAGGAGGCGAACTCATGCTACAGAAACTGGGATCTCTAATGAGCCACTAGGCTCGGGGGGAGTAAAAAGGCTTACCTTCACATTGTTGATCGGTGGGCATCCTGGGATTACTGTGGCCATTCAGGCGAATTTTGGAGGCGGTCTCATACAAAAATATGGGCATCTGCCCTGTATATCTCACTCGTCATGTCTACATGCAGTAACTGCGATTCAGTTCCATGTACATTTTTACCTCTGGGAAAATATACAGTAACATTCATGTGTGCCTCACAGATGCACCAGGTTGAACCATGTTTATTTACCGCATCACCAAAAGTTCTGTGAATGGAAGTCACGCCCTGCTGGAAAGTAAAGTAGCTACCAGGCTTTCACGTATTCCAACAGAAGTGTATGGAATATCGCGAGATAATGCTGGTTGAACCCCAGAAGGCTTAAAATCATCTACCTTTGTCTACCATGAAGTCATTCTGACTATGTGAAATCGAGGCTTAAGGCTCAGGGTTAGTGATCAGATTATTGGGGGTTCAAGCCCCAGTGCAACCAAAGTGCTGCTGTTGGGCCTTTGAGCAAGATCCTTAGTTAACCCTTAATTGCTTAGTTGTATAAATAAGACAGTTGCTTTGGATAAGAGCATCTACCACAAGCCTTTAATTAAAAACATTTTATTGTTTGGACTTGCATGTTTGACCAGGGACATTAATTGTTATTAATGATGGAACTCATGAAGTCTATAGAAACATTCTGTATTCCAATTTACAGAGAAATGCTTTCAGTACACGTTGGGAGAAAACACTAGTATAGCTGCACTACCTGCCCTTCAAAAGCTTATTGTTCTCACTAACACCATCCAACCCTACATGCTGCACGAAAAGCAGGGGGCAGAAACTTCTGACTGAGTTCATTCGAGATCACCATTATAGCCATGATGTGGCTGGATTGTAGGGCTCAGGTGTTGCCTGTTAGCTAGTGGTTTTTTGTTACCCTGGCTGTTAGTGGCTAGGCTGTTTCCTCTGACAAGGCTGGCTCTGTTCCCTCTTGGCTAACGATGACCCATTTAAGAGGAGCTCTGCTGGAAACAAGAGAACACTAGGAGTGCTGTAGATCCTCCTCTCATCTCTGACTGGGAGATACACACAAATGCATGCACAAAGTACGCTGAAGCTCACCCGGGGCTATAAATCAAACGTGCAGTAAATACTCATAGATACAATATACAACAACATCAAACTCTCCGCAGAGTTTCCTCATATTCGACCCTCATATTTTATTGAGCAGCGTGCTTGCCAACAAGTTGTTTGTGATGCCTTAGATTTATCAGATGCACACATGCTAACACTGGGCATTTCAAGTACCCAGTCCACCAACTTTGGTAAATGTAGCACCCAACCTGGCGAGATGAGGAGAGGGAACAACCAGCAGTGAGTGAGACTTCTATGGAATAAGCTTTGTTGATGAGAGAGGCTACAGGAGAATGGCCAGAGGGTTTGAGCTAACAAGGAGCTAAAATAACTACTCTTTACAACCGTGGTGAGCAGAAAAGCATCTCAGGATGCACCAAACCTTGAAGTAGCTGGGCAACAATGGCAGAACATCATACGAGCCTTTTCACAGTCTTCTAGAGCACTGGGGATACATAAAATGAGGGTTATTGTTCCAAAATCTGTACATATGATGAAAAATTTCATATATGAATAAATACACAGTATGGAGCACCTTCAAATAAAAAAAATAAGTAACAAAAAGTATCAACTTGTCTTGAAAATATACACGAACGTTAGATTTTGGACAAATTTGAGTTTCCCGCTTGAGAAATTCTCATGATTCCAACTGAAATAATTTTCAAAAGGAGGATGTTTGTCATGAAAATTTTTCCATTGAAAATTAGATAAGCATATGTCGTTTAATTAAATCATGCATTGGTGCCAATATCCCCGATTTGTTCTGAACAGGGCAGATCTGAACACGTGAGGAAGTATCCGTCCAAAACGTCCACTCCGACCTTTCTCTCTTGTGATAATAAGAAATGGATCTTTTTTCAATCAGATGCACTTTTTATAAAATATATCTAGGCATGTAAGTTTAGAGCAAAACATATCTGAACCAGATTCTGTAACGTTGATTACACAAGCATGTGAATATGTGTCCGTCTAAAAGTGTCCACTCCGAAATCTAGGTTTAAGCCATCAGTAAATTAACACAAAAGATATTTCTACCAATAAAAGCTCAGAAAAAAACATCAATTTACTACATATTTTATATACTATACATTTAGAACCTTACAGGCTGGTTGAATCTTACTACTATTGACAATGATAGTTTTTAAAGAAATTTTATTGTTTTGGACATGCATACTTTCAAAGGCCACAACTTCTAAGAAAAAAACATTACAGCCAAAATTTTTATAACCTTGAACATTTATGAAAATTACTACTTGCAAACTACTTACTACTAGCAAATTAAAAACCTTTTTTTTGACCCCTTTAGGACTGATTCGTTCTAAGAGGCTGAAAACGCCCATACAGGCTTCAACTCCTATAAGCCAGAAACAAGACTCTTCAGGTTGCTGTGGGTACAGGCTGACCAAAACTGGAAAACATTGACTTGTTTTGTTTGCCAAAGTGGTGGGGCAATGATGGACCCTGTTCACTGATGGGTGGTGGAGGAAAAGCTTTAGTACGGACAGATAATGAAGAAAATGAAACGTCGTAGTGTTTATCGCCGCTCCTCGTTCATTAAAACACTTGGTCAAATGGAACCACTTTTCCCTTTTAAGTCCATGTAATGGAGCTGTTTATACCGAATCTGTGTTCGGGGATTTGCTACATTTTAAAATTAGGTTGCTCCAATTTTAAAGCATAATAATGGATGGCCTGGGAATCAAACCAGCATTTCGCTTTAATCAAGCTCAGAAAAGTTCAAACGTGTCAGATCACGCGTGCAAATAACTGATGTTCATTAAGGGATGTGATTGTATATAATCTTGTTCAGGCACAGTAACAGCAGCAATGTCCTGATCAGTGAAAGGAAACTATCGTTTAATTAAAAATACTAAAGTAAAATGTGCGCCCCCATAAACCGGGCTGTTTGATTGACAGCTAAGATCCTCCTATTATTTTTGAAAGGCTCTGAACTTTCAAAAGTTCGTTTCAGCTTCTGTTCTGTTCTTAAATTCAGTCCAGACATGATCAAAAGTGTGAACGGGGTCTCAGTTGTCACAAATGCAGGCTCTTTTTCGTATACCAATTAAAAGTGTGAATTTGCTGTTGATGATGTACAAACTAGAACTGTGAGAATACCCACAACATGATCTAACTGTAAAGTTATCTCCCTTTCAAAACATTGGACCCGGATTATTTTACTTCATGCACATATACATATACATATATGTGTGTGCATGAAGTAAAATAATATTATATAATATATAAATATGTATAAACAGTCATGGTTCTCTGCATTACAAAATTCAGAGCATGTATGTACATATGGTGTAAGATGTAAAACAGTCCTGTGTGCGCCTGTATTTGAACATGGCAACCGCCCTGTGTGTTGATTGCACTCACATGCCTGTGGAAACAATACTATACTTATATTCCATGATCTAGTTGTGTTATTTATCATTCTTTAAACTTCCACTTCATAAAAAAAAAATAGGCTTTCATGGAGGACACGTTGCACAACTAATTCGCCTCCTACTGATATCTGTTGGTGTATCTGTTAAAGACAAACTATCAGTGGAGATTAAACAACATATCCATATTTGGTCAAATACAAGCTATCATAGTTAATATATAATCAGACTGAACCAAAATATAATTAGTATAAACTACACAGGAATGGTGTGATCTGATTGGTTTGCAATCAGGAGATTAAAAAACATTAACTCACAGTTTGTCATGGTCACTTGGTGCAGGCGTTCATTCATTATCATGCTTTAAAATAAAAAAATAATTTTAAAAAAAAAAAAACCCATAAAAATCTCATTTTAGTTTGCTTTTACTTGTGTTTCCACCTACTAAAACTGAATGAGATTAAAACACACACTCTGGGCTCCTGAGTGGCGCCTGGGGATCCCCGGTTTGAATCCAGGTTGCTCCGCGGCTGGGAGTCCATGAAACCTAATAGTCTGAACTCTCATTGGAGGGAGGAATAGCATATACTTAAAGTGATAACCAACCAATCACGGGTGTCCGTGAGCTCATTCGGACAAAGGGAGCCATGTTAGGCTGCCCATCAGTGCGCGTACACAGCAGTTCATAAAGATGCAGGAGGTAGAATCACGTGTCAAGGAGGGGCCACATGCATGCTTACACCTCTCCCTGGTTGGTGAGGGTTGTATATGATAGAGAGGCAGGTGGGTTGGAATTGGGCATGACTAAAATTAGAAAAAGAAAACTCGGGGGTTTGGATACACACCCTTACATACCACTTACACACATGCTCATGGAGCTCAGTGTGGAGCTCTTCTGTGACTGTCATGATTTTTATTTTTTTTTTTAAATAACTTTGAATTTTAAAAAAGTTTTATTATGCTTTTTCGCTCATGTTTCCATGTAGTATACACTAAAACAATCA
>JAQMYF010000004.1:8347939-8364246 GCA_030014195.1 Neosilurus mollespiculum
ACAAGCAGATGTACTTATTCTAGAGACCCTGTACCTGTTATACTCTCACCCAGTATAGTTTAGACACCATTAGACCTGTAGCTCTGATACGTCTCACACAATATTCTAGTCTCATAAGGTGTTGACTGGTAACAAGAAACCACAAAAACTAGTTTTATTTTTGAGCTACTGTGAACCCAAAAAGTCTCCCCTGATTGTGAACCAGCCCATAGCTCCTTATTCAATACACAAAATAGGTCTTACTTCTTTTTATACCATTGCATTGTTAAATTCTTAAATCTGATTGGTCAAAAAGTAAACATTAATTTTCTTTAACACCAGCTAACACGTTAGCATAATTCAGCTACTTTTCAAATCCCAGATTTGCATTAGCGCCCTACTGGGTGAAGGCAGGATACACTCTGAACAGCTCACCAGACCATCGCAAGGCAAAACACACACACACACACACACACACACAAAACCATTTACACTCATATCCACACCTAGGGGCAATTTGGAACAGCCATTTAGCTTGATGTGCATGTCTTTGTACTGAGGAAGGAAAGCAGAGTACGCGGAGGAAGAACGCGCAAGCTTGGGGAGAAAATGCAAACCCCCACACAACCTTCTTGCTGTAAGGCGGACATGCTAACCATTACGCCACCGTGCCATCCTAATCCTTATAACCTTATTATTAATTTTCTGTGTGAAAATATTTAATTAGCATTTTATTGGAATAAAGACTGATCAGAGAACCAAGAAATAACTCTGTTAAAGTGATACAACTTGTATTTTGGAAATTTCATTCATTCATTTTCTAAGCCGCTTAATTCTAATTAGAGTCGCGGGGAGGCTGGTGCCCATCTCAGCTGATTCTGGGTGAAGGCGGGGTACACCCTGGACAGCTCGCCAGGCCATTGCATGGCAACACACACACACACAACCATTCACACGCACACTCCCACCTAGGGGTGATTGGGAACATCTACCATCTCCACCCACTGAGCTTTTGGCTCGACTCCTTCCAGGTAGGAGGAGCTGGAACTGGTCTGACCCCACCTCTTACTTGATCATGTGTCTCCTCAACAAGCTGCATCTCCCTTCTCATAACAACATGTATACTCAAGCAGTATTGAGACATCCACCCGTTTGAGTCTGCTTCATCCTGAATCATTTATTTCTGACTCATGAAGTCAAGCGTCTTCCTGATTCACAAATAGTTCCACGCTGTCTGACTGGGTACTTCATAGCTAGAGTGACCAAAGATCTGTAACTACTGGTGTAACTTCCTATCAGAAGGGGAAGTGAGGTGTCGGAAGCGTGATGATACCGCCTCAGAGTAAAAAAAAGGAGTTCTGTGGTGCTGAAGTGTTCGCCAAGCCAGCTGTCAGCACTACAGTTTCAGAAGAGTATAAAACCTCAAACGCTGGTGTGGAGTACACACTAATTTCATGGAAAGCTCACCTCAATCAACAGCCACCACTTTTTTCCTTCACTGCGCCGCTCATAAGCCAATTTATCCTTCAAAATCTTTTTGGAGGAAAAATTAAAACAGAGACGACGCAGTATTTCACGATTAGTCGTATCTTATCCACACCCACAGCACCATTTTTCACAGAATGAGTCAAATCTTCAAATCACTTCTTCAAATCTGTTACAGAAAGAAACTTTCAAGATGCAAAAACCCTCAACTTACTGCCGCTCGATCTCACATCTCCCTCATTAACTCCATGAGCCCTTAAAGAGCGCATGACTGGCTGTTATGATAGCCACGGAATTTGCTTCTTTCCTCTAACGGCTTGTCCAGGAAAAGTGAGCTGGTCTATCCAGTGAAGCCAGGTGCCGGTAGGAACTCGATCCTTTCCCTATGCCGTGTGTGTGTGTGTGTGTGTGTGTGTGTGTGTTCGTGTGTGTGTCCGTCCCTGTGCCTGCTCGGCCAAAGCTGAATCATAGAATAGTGCTATTGTTCTGCGGCCATTCGCAAAACCACAGACATGCAAGGCCTCACACACAGCGCATTTAAAAAAAAAAAACTAATGCAGCCAGAATTTATTTACATATACACACACAGAAAAAATATCCTGGAATAATATTCATGGATCAACATGGGCAGACTCCTGGAGTTACAGCATGCAGCAGGGAACATTTTTCGGACTCTTTTTTTATGAAACATGACGCGTTCACTTCATTGGCCGGGGCTACAAAACAGTGGTTATGAAACACTTCACCCGTGAGCTTTTGCTTATAACACTGGTTGCATGTTTACATTTTTTTTATAAAGAGACGTCTAGTCTAACGTCCCATTTGCACTCATTTCTTATTTCATGAATCAATTCACTCAAAACAAACCCTCAACACACACATGTTTTGAAAGCATCCTCCCAAAGTATGTCAAATTCTACCAGAGGACCAATTAAGTGAGTTCTTATTAGTACTTAAGGCTGACGAATATTTAATTGGACGTGGCTTCGTAGAAAATGGACGTGGGCATGGGCGTCAGCAAATCACACTACAAAGTATAAATTCTACTGATGTCAATGTGTCTTGGAGCCAAATCTGAATGCATGTGTGCTATGAATTAATTGTAATGTCCCATGGCGTTACAGTAACTCAATCCCTCAAAGATCACGAAATGAAAAGTAAACAAACAAACAAAAAAAAAGGCTGCACAGCCACTAGCAACATGCAGACTGAGTATCTGCAAAAAAATTAAAAATAATAATTTATTTCAGTTCTTCGATAAGCCCTTATTATTATTAATAGTAATAGTATTACCTCATACATGGGGGTAATGCTTTTGCTGGCGTTTCCTCATTCAGTGCCCCCTGCATCTTCAGCCACCATTTCCCCAAAAGTTGAAAGCCCTGCCCCTTCCTTACATGGAGGAGACCAGGACCAGTGAGGGTAAGAATTGTGCAGCGTTGTTTTGAGTATATCATTTGACATACTTCACAATGTGAACACACTTCTGCACTCAAAATAGTAAGTATATGTACACACATATAACTGGGAGAGCATCTGTAGTGGACGATCGTTCTCTCTGGCTTATTGAGCAATTTCTCAATAAGTCCGTGTGGCTCTCAAGCCATTCCTCCAAATGGGATTTCAAAATGAATGTAGGGTTCCTTATCTAAGCATTTCACCATTGCCAAATCTAATTGAAATACATACAAATATTACCCAACCCGTATAGCAAAGGTCCTGAGCAGAGCCCCATAGGATTGGAACATGACTTGAATGGTTGTCCGTCCAACCACAGGACACCCATTAAAGGTTGTCACGTCATCAAACCACCACTGCTCAGACTCACACATAATAAAAATAATACACAATCTAACTTTGGTAGGCAGACAAACTTTTGCCAAGCAAAACCAACACCAACAAACAAAAATGGAAAAACGGAACATGAACATGTTAAATGGATAATTAAACTACAAGACAGATGATACGAATGAAAGCAGAAATCAGAGAGTGAACGGCGGTGAAAAGAAAAGACAGTGTTAACCTTTCCTGCTTTCGCTCCAGACCGTTGTCGGGAAACACAGGGGAGAATTATTTATTTATTTATCCCAGACCTGAAGTTGATTCAGCCCTTAAATGAGCCGCACTACTCTTATAACACCAATTCCGTACACCTATGAGCAGTAATATCTATCCTTTTGGCAGTGCCTAAATCAGTAGATTAATGATCTATTCAAGATGTTTGACTCAATTCTTTGTATTCACTCCCTCACTCACTCATTCGTTTGCTGAACCACTTATTCCTACTAGGGTAATGAGAAGGCCACAGCCGACTCGGGGTGAAGGTAGGGTACAGTTCACCAAACCATCACATGCCCACTCACACCTAGGGGCAATCTGAAGCAGCCAATCATCCTAACGTGCATGTCTTTGGCCTGTCGGAGGAAACCGTTATATCTGGGGGGGAACCCACACAAGCATGAGGAAAACAAACTCCACAGAGAAACGCCCGAGCCCGGGACTTGAACCCAGGACCTTCTTGTTGTGAGGCAGACGTGCTAACCACTACCCCAGTGAGCTGCCCCTGTTTGTATTAACTCCCCTTATAAAATAAAACTATTTCAGTTTAAACTGTCTATAATACACCTCCATTGAGGAATAAAGTTTTTTCCGTGGTTGTGGAACGACTGACGTAAAAAATAAATGCTGGTGACTGTTATATTATATAAAATAAAATTTTAAAAAATTAATAAATATTTTTTAAAAATAAATAAAAATAAACATAATAAAATAAAAATAAATACAAAATAAAACTAAATAAATAAATATAAATTAAAATAAATAGAAAATAAATAAAATGTAAAAAAATAATACTAATAAATAATTAAATAAGACAAAACAAAATAAAATAATAGAAGCCTGTCTCTCTCTCTCGCTCTCTCTCTTCAAACAAATACAAACATTTTAATAATATCTGGATTTGTCTGTAGCTGATCCGGACTGGCGTCCTCCAGACAGCCGACTGCACTCTCTAATCTCCTAATGGCCATGCGAGTGATTACTGAGCTGCAGGAGCATCTTTTGACTGCACGATCAATTGTCAAGCTCCACACTCCATCTTCAGAGGGGGTAAAAAAAATAATTATAACAAGATAAATAACAAAATAAATGAATGATTGAATGAATAAATAAATAAATAAATGCTGAGCTTCAAGTGTAATCACATCCAAAGACGTGGCAGCAGCTGTCACATCCCATGAGCCTGATTGGCAGCTTACGGTCCTGCTCAGCTGCCAGTGGAGGCTTGATGATGTCACAATTCGTATTATTTTGATGTCACTGCACATGGAGTTCTGTCCTCATTACAGCGCTGATGGAAACCCTTAAGACAGAGTCTTCTCCTGGGAGATTCCTAAAAGGCTATTGTCCTGGATGGACATGTCCTTCCTCTAGTGATCTACAGTCTTTTAAAGCTATTAGGAACCAACAGGAAGCTCTTTAACTGGCATCACGTGCTTCACCCCTGAGAACACCTTTAACTTCTCACCTGCTTATTACCTCATGGGCTATTTAACACCTATTGGATCTTACCTAAATGCTTTACTGGTGTAAATAAACATTAAACAGTGGAGCTAAGAACTTAGGAGGACTATTATGGGGACAAAAGCTTAATTTATTTGTAATAATGAGTTCCTAAGTTCTTCAGGAAGGCATGGGGGACTCAAAATAATCAATTATGCTGCTGTGTGTTAGAATATTTTCAAGAAAAAAGCTGTTATTTACCTTGAAATGGAGTCTTTAGCACTAAACCGCGTGGACCTTTTCCTGGCAGAAAGCTTACAGATGTTGATAAAGTGGCATTTTGTCCCCCTTAAGCCTCCTCCTAATAGCGGTGCTGCCGACCAAAATGTCCTTCACCTCCCCCCGACACCCCGAGAAGCCGGCCCGCCGTTTCCGTTATCACTCGGTCATGTAACCCGCCGCGTTCCCAGCACCCTCCGCGGGGGAAGGAAGCGTCCAGGGCCGTTATTAGCCTTGTTGTGTCCCGGGGAAGATGTGGAGCTCTCGTTCTGGTGGATGGGGGGGGGAAAACGCGTGACCGTATTAAAACGAGTTAAAGGAAGGTTTTAGCGCAGAACTACCCACCCTTCGAGAACATTCGTGCCCGAGAAATGGCGTCGGGACAATTTTTTTTTTTTCTTTCAACGCGCCTTCACTTCTCAGCAGGAATCGAAGAGTGATTCAGCCGGGTTGGAGTGCGCCTTGCTCGGATTCGGCTCGAGATGAAGAGCCGCTGCTTGCTGGAAGAGGAGGAGCCGGGGGGATCTTGACCCCGCCCACCGACGCAACCCGGAAGAGAAATCACACATAACGGTTATGGCTGCGTTCGAATGAGAAACATGTAGCTCGAGCATTGATCGCATCGACGTACAGGCTTTTTAATCCTTCCACTGTTGTTTTTACATGAAAAAATGTTATATCTACACATCCATAGCAAACAAAACAAGCCCAGTTCTTACAGATTAGACCCTTGAGTACTAGTAAACAGTAAACAGTAAACAAAAGTACTGTTTTGTAATGGGTAGCATGTCTGCCTCACAGCAAGAAGGGCCTGGGTTCGAGTCCCGGGCTTGGCGATGGTTTGGAGTTTGCATCTTCTCCCTGTGCACGTGTGGGTTTCCTCCGGGTATTCTGGTTTCCTCCGACAGTCCAAACACATGCATGTTAGGATAATTGGCCCATCCAGGTTGCCCCTAGGTGTGAGTGCAAGTGTGTGTTGCCCTGCGATGGTCTGGCGTGTACCTGCCCTACCCAGCCTCCTCGCTACCCTAGCAGTAGGATTAAGCAGTTAGGCAAGTGAGTAAGAAAGAGTTAATCCAACTAGAATAACACAGAGGCCAAAACCTATCTCAGCTGTCACTGGTGAAGGTGGAGTACACCCTGAACAGCTCACCAGACCATCACAGGGAAAGGAAACCGGAGTAAAAGCATACAGAGAACACATAAACTCCACACAGAAACACCCTCACCGAGCCCAGGACTCAAACCCAGGACCTTCTTGCTGTGAGGTGGATGTAACCACCACACCAACATACCCTCCTTTATTTAATTTTTTTCCCTTTTTTTCTCACCCTGATAATCCACATGAGCACATGTTTCTTGTTCTGTATATATAAATATTCCAAAAAGTAAAATAAATTAAAAAATAGATAAATTTGCACCGCCCCCAAAAAGCACAGCCAATAGCAAGGCAGCGTGCCGTGAGCACATCCAATCAAATGACATATTTGTAAATCTCAGGTTTATTGTAACTAAATAAACAAACAAAATCATTCTTTTATATACTGCAAGAGTGACATCTTTATATTAAAAATGATCTAGTAATTCCTATTAGAAGGTTGCAAGACATTAAGTCTGAGATTATTAAACTAGTTGACATAGTAATATAATAGTTGACAATACGGCAAGATAATGTCACTGGTATCTTGATAGTAAGTGTCCATTTACTAGTGTACATGTGTTTTATTATCCATTATCAGTTTATTTTTGTTGAATATCAAGGTTTCCTGGTGAAACCATGCCAGCTCACAGGCTTAGTATCTCTTACTCACATGTTTTATATCTTGTTTTGGTTCTGTATCTGTTCACACTATTCTTCGGCAGTCCATTGCTTTCGATGTGTGATCTGTGTTGCGACTCAATTTTTGGCAGGCGTGCTTGTCGGCCAGCATTAGATTGACAGTATCTTCCACATTGGTCGCATCAATATGCTAATCTTTTTTGACCTTCCTAAAAAAAAAACAAACACACCTCTCCTCTCAACACGCCATGCACAAAAGTTAAGGCTGACGGTGAAGTGCCCCACTGACAACCTCTTTGGACTCCCAAATCCAGTTTCAAGTGGTGCACAGAAAGTTGCCCCACAGTGACTGCTAACTAGTCCGGTGGCGCCATCCATTGACCAACACTCTGGTCTGTTCACAATAACAATAGCAAGGCCACATGACCAGAGGAACAGTGTTGTGCATGCGCAATAACTTGAAGGTGCAACACTGATTTGATATCTGACCTTTTACATGACAACGTGCACATTTCATATGCCCCCTGTGACCTTGAAATTAGGTCAAGGTGACCCAGTTTCAATAGGCTTGAAGACCTTGACACTAAGTATAACAGGAATGAATGGGAAACTGATCCAACATAAACTGCACCCTCTAGAGTGTTTTAGCAAACATTTTTGATAAACTGACCTCTGTGGCCTTGAAAAATTGGTCAAGGTGACTCAGTTTCAGTAGGCTGTTAGGGCGTGCCCTAGGGACCATTCAACATAAATATAAAAGAAATCCACAAGAACTGGCACTGCTAGAGTGTTAACAAGAAGTGTCTGCGGCGGCAGCGGACATCCTGTGAAATCCTTCGCAGAGGATACAATCATCACTTTCTTATGGTTATGTACATAAAAGACTGGTTCCTGTAATCATGAAACCTGTCCTATGATCATCCGAGGACCCACCTTCATACAAAAGCACACATTACTGTTTGCCATCACAGAAAACAGAAAAAGAATGATTTATAATTCCTCTATCCATTATCACCCAGAGGAGGAGGGCGTCCCTTTTTTTCTTTTTTGACTCTGTTTAATTTCAATGTTTCTTCCTTTTTATCTCATCTCAGAATTTTCTTCCTTAAAAAAAATATGTGGATGAAACCTTAAGAGGAACCAAACTTAAAAGGAAACCGATCAGCTTCTAGCTTGCATAGTAGTATCTAAATTCAAATGACATTTTCCAGTTGTTAATGATAAGAAAGTCCTTGGATCGAGTCCCGTGTTTTTTTTTTTTGTTTGTTTGTTTGGTTTTTTTTTTGTGGAGTTTGCATGTTCTTCCTGTGTATGTGTGGGTTTCCTCTGGGTACTCAGGTTTCCTCCTGAAGTCCAAAGACATGCACATCTAATGCTAATAATAAGCTAATTGACTGTTCCAAATTGCCCCTAGGTGTGGATGGTTGTGTGTTGGCCCTGCGATGGTCTGGTGAGCTGTTCAGGGTGTACCCTGCTTTCGCCCAGTGTCGGCTGAGACAGGCTCCAGCCTCCCCATAACCCTAATAGTAGGATTGGAGTAACACATGACAATTACTCAGCCAGTGGTTTCACTTTGGAAGCTGGAGGTATATTTTATATTTCTGTTCAATGCATGTGAATAATAATAATAATAATAATAATAATAATAATAATAATAATAATAATAATAATAATGATGATGATGATGATGCTACATGACTGATATTTTCTTAGCCTGGCTAAGTGTGTGTGCATGTGTAGGTGTTTTCATTCAGCAGTGACACAATAGGTTGACATTAATATTAACAGGTGTGACACATTGTGGGACGTTCCATGGTGGATTTAATCTTTACTGAATAGCCACAGGTTTCAGACAATGGCCTGGGGAAATGATCCTGTCTGTTACTTTTTGCAGTTCAACTTTGTCTCATAAAATATTTAGACATGTTTGCAACTAAGCTCCAGTATCTTTTATTTACCCTATGTACAGCAAGTTACATACATGGAACAACAGCACTGTCGTGATGGAATATGAAAGAGGCGTTGAGGGATTCTGTTCATTGCTGTGCTTGCTTTTCATTACATGAACAGACAGGAGTAGAGGAGGGTGCTAAGCACCAGCAAGATGGTCCTGGGTTCAAGTCTCACGGCTGACAAGGGCATCTCTGGCTGGAGTTTGCGTGTTCTCCCTGTGCTTGCATGGGTTTCCTCTGGGTGATCCAGTTTCCTCCCAAGGTCCAAAGACTTCCATGTTAAGCTCATTGGGTATTCCAAATTATCTGTCATGATGATGGTAAGCACAGTGGGGTAGTGGTTAGCACGTCTGCCTCACAGTAAGGTCCTGGGTTTGAGTCCCAAGCTCGGTGACTTTCTGTCTGGATTTTGCATGTTCTCCCTATGCGTGTTGGGTTTCCTTCAGGTACTCTGGTTTTTTTCCCATTATTCAAAGACATGCACAAAAGGTTAATTAATTGTTCCAGATTGCCCTTAGATGTGAGTGTGTGTGTATTTTGACTCTACAATGGACTGGAGAGCTGTTCAGGATGTTCACCCAGACTCGGCTGAGATCCCAGTAGGATGAAGTTTAAGGTTAAGATTTTTATGTTCTTCTGGGCTGGTTATAGCTAATTTGCATTACGGCATACTGGGCTTTCTTATTACCCCACTGTCCGCTCTATGCTCAGTAGTATCTCTGCATCGTGGTTTGCATTCCAGCAGACTGAGCATGGTGCTTTCAGGTGACCAATCAGAGCAGAGTAGGCACAGAGAGAATAAATGGGAGGAGGAAGCCAAACAAGCCGTTCAGTGCGCACATTAAAAACCAAAATGTTTCAGGAGAAGGTGCATGGGGAAGCAGCTTCCTGAAGAACTGTGGTAGCTTTGTGGATTAGGATTTGTACTATGGTGCTCCACTGGAGTCCGAAATAAAAAATGAAAGGTCTAAACTTGAGTATATTAATTGACCTTTAAAGTGGGTGTGTTTTTTGGTCTGTGTGTCTGCACATAGACACTTCTCATTCGTGCTGGTTAAACCAGACCACCTTCATGTTTTTCCTTATTACTCTCTTCCTTTACTGGCATATAAACATTGAAATGAATGTATGGGATTGTATATTTTATATAAATTAATTGTATTCAATAAACTAAAAGAATGAAAAATGGTATATGTTTAATCTATGAAAACACAAAAATGCAAATACATCGTTGCGCTTATTTTTGTAGGCTGCGTTCAAGAATTTTTCCACATGAAAAAGGAATTTCATTTGTGCTTTTTTTTTGCATACACTAAAAGGAAATAAATTAATAAAAGGGCAGCTATTTTCTGCTCAAGAATATGCTCTGGAAGATCACCTGGAAAATCATTCTATCATTATCATCACTCACTTAGGCAGCACCGCCATGGGAAGCACCGTGGCATAATGGTTAGCACATCTGCCTCACAGCAAGAAGGTTCTGGGCTCGGCGAGGGCATTTCTGTGTGGAGTTTACATGTTCTTCCCCTGCTTGCGTGGCTTTCCTCCGGGTACTCTGGTTTCCTCCCACAGTCCAAAGACATGCACATTAGGCTCATTGGTTGTTCCCCCTAGGTGTGAGAGTGACTGTGAATGGTTTGTGTGTGTTGGCACTGCGGTGGTCTGGCGAGCTGTTCAGGATGTACCACGCCTTCGCCCACTGTTAGCTGAAATATGCTCCGGCCCATCTCAGGTGACTCTGGACGAAGGTGGGGTACACCCTGAACAGCTCGCCAGGTCATCACAGTGCCAACACACACACAACCATTCTCACTCACTCTCACACCTAGGGGCGATTTGGAACAGCCAATGAGCCTACTGTGCATGTTTTTGGACTGTGGGTGGAAACCGGAGTGGTTCAGCAAATTAACTAATCTAAAAAATTTAGGAGAAACAAGTTGAGGGGGGGGACAAGAGGGGATAGGTACGGGACCTTTCTTTAATATTTTACTGCTTTAAATCTAACAGTGATGCGAATATTTGTTTTTGCAGTGAAAAAACGAATGAATGAGAGACACGCAAACCTTAAAAAAAAGATTTTATTATTTATACTGCTCTCACTCTTCAGAAACACTTTTTTTGCCTTTCTGTTTCCTTGGGGTATAAATAAGTAGTCACACACACACACACACACACACACAAAACATCATTTGGTCATCCCTCACTAGCAAAGAGACAAATTGTTGTTTTCATAGCGGTTGCACTGAAATAAGGAGAGAGACTGAATATGAGAGGATGACTGAGATGTATTATTCATCTTCTACAGGGTCTGCACTGTAAATCCAAATGCTATTATTGTAGGAGAAATAATGGATTTCTTTCTCTCTCCTTTTTCTCTGTATATAGCAGTGGGTATCATCTTTAGCTCAGGATGGAGTGAGAGAGAGAGAGAGAGAGAGAGAGAGCGAGAGAGAGAGAAGGGGGGATAAATCGTCTCATATTTAATTCTACAGGGCGAATCTGACCAAAGATAATTATTCACTAGCTTCCAGGCCAATGTATGAAATTGAAACCTAACTAACTGCCATTACTCTGCTTTATTCCATAATGAGGTGCCTGTCACAGGCCATAAATCAAACTTAAAATTTAACTATTATACTAACTGTTAAATAGCAGAAATAAAAACATATTACCTATGATTCACATTCACTTTAAACTGAGTCTATATTGGGAAAACATTACAAATAATCGAAATATTTTACTCTCCTCTTCCTCTTTCGTTACATTACACTTTTTTAGAAGGTGTTTGCTTCAGAAACAAAATGGACTATTAATTATGGATTTTGGGACACTGAATTCAGGTATGACAATAAAATGGCTGATTGGCTCCTGTTTCCAAGATATTTAAGTTTTTACCATTGACGTCGACACAATTCTACTGAAAATTAAGCTACATGTATATGGGTTCTAGAGTTGATCCAGAGCAGTCTGTTCGGCAAAGTGATGGAAGTTGAGTGACAATATGATACAATCCATAACATTCATGATGAAATACCAGCTTCAGATGGCATCATTTATTGTTTTGCCTAAAAAATTAGAATAAAAGTCATTTTCAAACCCATCGATGATTATTATTATATTTATATAATATATGGACAAATTGTTGTTAATAAAACACTGCAAATTTTGGTGGAAAATTCAGTGCAGGCCAAACTCCCACCATGTCCAGGCTTGGAACCCATGTGATATTACATATATCACAAAGATATATTTACTGACTTCTGATTTAAATTCAGGGTCGTGTATGCTGACCCAGTACAAAAACATGCACAGTAGGCTAATTGGCTGTTCCAAATCGCCCCTAAATGTGAGAGTGTGTGTGAATGGTTGTGTGTGTGCGATGGCCTGGTGAGCTGTCTACGGTGTATCCCACCCTCGCCCAGAGACGGCTGAAATGGGCACCAGTCTCCCTCGTGACCCTAATTAGGGATAAGCAGCCTAGAAAATGAATGAACTATAATAACTATAATAAAAATCTCGTTTTAGTTTGCTTTTCTTTATGCTTCTGTGTAGTATACTTAAACTCCTAAATATTCTTAAAGAGACACTGTTATTGTGCACCTTCAAGTGTGCGCACGTGGAGATCATGCCTCTGTCATGATTTTAGAAATGAAAGGAATAAGCAGTAAGTCTTTTTTTAGAGTCACTTTTTTGCTGATGTTTCCATGTACTCTATTCCAAGGCAGCAACCAATCAGATCACTCTATTCCCCGTGTAGTACATACCGAAAGCAATTATTACTAATTGTTTAATAAGAGAAATTCAAAGTGAAAAGTAGTACAAGATTTTTTTTTTGTAGCTTTTGTATACACTGCATTTAGCATAGCAGTAAACAATGGTTTTACCGAAGAGTTAATGTCCCTACAAGGGGAAATTGGGAAACTCAGCAGACTGGCTGGAATCTGGTAGGGTTTTATTGTAAACATTTAGCATTTTCCATAGATGATGATGCCTAGTGCTGTAAAAGGTAGGCCTGTGGTTAATTATCCTGCACATTCCATGCAGCAGAAACAGTAATGTAAGGCTGTGAAACTCATTTAAGCTGCTAACCAGGCCGTATCTGCACAGCAGCTTGCAATTTAATCTTACACTCAGCTCCAGAATGATTATAATTATTAGATATATAAAATAATTCATAAAAAAAATATAACCCGAATACCACGATGCATGATGAGATTATATTAGAACACAATCTCTCCTGAATTTTAGGTCTTCTCTTGTTGGCACCCCTCTTCAGCTCACTACTCATGTTCCCTCCGCACCCACCTGCTTTGTGTGGATTTCCCCCCATTTTTCTCCCTTAATTTAGTCATATCCAATTCCCACCTAGTAACCAAGTATTGCTTTCCCACCAACCAGGAAGAGGTGTAAGCATGTACATGCCCCCTCTATGACATGCAATGCTGCCCCCTGCATCCTTACAACTTGCTGCCAAGAGCGGACTAACACAGTTGGGAGGAACTATCTGCCACTTTGTACAAATGAACCTCATAGAGGCTCATTTTTGCCACCCCCTCCCCCCCAAAAAAAACAAACAAACAAACAAAAAAACAAACAAACAAACAAATGAAATACAGCCCCACAGCATCACAGAGCCTCCACCAACCTAACAGTGTAGATTGGGGTTTTGTTCAAAGGACTGAGATGATATGTCCTATGTGTTATTATGTAATTCAGGACATTGATTAATTTTTTGTGTGTGGATAGATGCAGTTATTTGTTTTCAGGAAATGCAGTCAGATTTTTATGTAAAATCTTCTATAAATTCCAGCAAGGTTTGTGGTGGGGTGTGGATACAGCCTCGCAGCATCACTGAACTTTTTTACCATTATTAACAGTGTAGATTCCATTCAAGTCTTTTTCATCTTGTCTCATTTTTCTTTTACCTGCTTTATTCTGTGTTAGGGTTGAGGGGAGGCTGGAGCCCATCCCAACCGACCCGGCTTCCCAAACCATCACAGGACCAAGTCTTATTATAATTGATATATATTTATTTTTGTCAAACCCATCTTTATGAAATTTAATGCACATATTTATAAGGGGCAAAAATATCACCTGATTTTTTTTCTTCTCACACTTTCAGCTGAGAGAAGTGGAATCACTTGCTCTTCAGTTCATTCATCTTCAAGGCTCCAGATGTTCTGCATTTCTGCTCAGTGGAGTTGAAAAAAGTTGTTATTTTTATTACTATAGCCTTCTTGTCAGCTCAAATCAGTCCTGCCTTTCTCCTTCGACCTTCTTTCATCAGCAAAGCATTTTCTGAGGAAGTGCCGCTCACCGGATTTGTTGTTTTGTTTTGTTTTGTTTTGTTTTGTGTTTCACACCATTCCGAGTAAAATCCAGACTCTAGAGACTGATGTGGCAGCAGTTTTTTAAATAGTCAAACCAGCCCTTCTGGTATGGAACAAACAGGCAGTCAGTCAGACAGACAGACAGACAGACAGACAAAGAACAAAACTAAAATGTCCTAAAATAAATAAATGAAGCTATCTATCTATCTATCTATCTATCTATCTATATACACACACAGTTCTGGGCAAAAACATTTTGGCACCCATATTTTTGTATAACAATAACTTTTTAAGTATTAACTTAAAATATAGACTATAACTATAAATTTTTATTATATGATTTCTGCATTATTGACTCAGTACAGAAATAAAATATTAATTTTCTAGCAAAAAATCAAATGTAACGGAAAAATTAAAATGTGTGTATGTTAGTAAAGAAAGCAGTTTAGAACACACACACACACACACACACACACACCTTTTAGACAAAGCCATAGTAAAGATTACTGGATATTTCTGCAAGAAAAAGAAGCCTGTGTGACAGTCAGACCCTCCAGAAGATCTGTGGCTGGTTCTGTAAGACGCTCAGTCAAACCTTCATCTCATTTCCTTAAAAACCCACAAACATTCTACCTGAGAACATGATTTCTGTTTAAAGCAAAGCAAAGGTCACCCCACCAAATACTGACTTTGTTTCATTTATTACGGTTTGCTGCTCTTTATAGTAGAATAGTATAGTATCCCCTATAGTAAGGGTAAAAATCTTGCACAGGGTGACCCGGTTGTCTCAAGGTCACATACGCTAGCTAATCCAGTGACTCAAGGAAACCTCCCACATCTCAAAGATAAAATTAAAAAATATATGTTAAAGAGAATCAGATCATTATTTACACACATTAAACTTAGTGATGCAGGAGAGGCGGGGCTGAGGTCTGTTAGTGGCCCAACCCCAACTGGAACACCTTGATGTTGAAGAAGTGGTTGTGTGGTAAGATGGAGCTACAGCACACACAGCTTGAAAATCATTGGAAGTGCTGAGGGAAATGATTCCGGGTCGGGTGATCTCGTCGCATGGTAACGTTGAGTGCCCGGCCCGTTCCCCTGACCCCGCCCTCTGTGATTTCTTTCTGTGGTGCTACCTTAAATGACGAGTGTATACTCATCCACCCCAAACACTTGAAGCCCTTAAGGTTTCTGTTCAGCAGGAGATTGCCGCTGTTCCACCCGACATGACCCGTCGAGCCATGGCAGCCTTCAGAAACCACCTCCGAGTTTATAGACAATAACGACCACCATTTGAAGGATCATCGTCTTTAAAGCATGATGAATAAAAATTGTATTCAATGAAGTTTCATGTGTGAAAATAATTTAATTAATCTTTAATAATTTAATTTTTAATTTACTTTTGAAATTTTCTAAGCTGCTTCATCCTAATTAGGGTCGCGGGGAGGCAGGCGCCTATCTCAGCCGACTCTGGGCAAGGGCAGGGTACACCCTGGACAGCTCGCCAGGTCATCGCAGGGACAACACTCACACAACCATTCACACTCACTCTCACACCTAGGGGTAATTTGGAAAAGCCGATTAGCCTACTGTGCATGTTTTTGGACTGTGGGAGGAAACCCGAGTACCTGGAGGAAACCCACACAGTCAGAGGGAGAACATGCAAACTCCACACAAAAATGTCCAAGACCAGGAATCAATCCTGGGACCTTCTTGCTGTGAGGTGGACGTGCTAACCACTGCGCCACCATGCCACGGTGGTGTATCGTGGTCTGCCTCACTGTAAGAAGGCCCTGGGTTTGAGCTACAGGCTTGGTGAGGGCGTTTGTGTGTTGCCTTGTGATGGACTGGCGAGCTGTTCATGGGGCGTCCTGCCTTCACCCAGAGTCGGCTGAGTTGGGCTCCAGCCTCCCCGTGACCCTCATCATCATCATCATCATCTTCTTCCGCTTATCCGGGGCTGGGTCGCGGAGGCAGCAGTCTAAGCAGGGATGCCCA
>JAQMYF010000004.1:8366737-8384735 GCA_030014195.1 Neosilurus mollespiculum
TATGGCTAACTCAATTTTGAATTTTTGGTCACTGTGACTCATTTTGCCAGACTGGGTCACATATATATATATATATACACACATACTTTTTTTTAAGAATAAAAAATATTTATAATTTCATATTTGGTTGCTTTTCATGGGAATGAGCCTAGACTAAAGAGAGCGGTTTGCTAGTGGAACTTGCATTGTTCCCTTTCACCGAATCAGTCTGGAATGCATGGTTAAAAAAAAAAAAAAAACTAGAACGAGTTGTTTTCCTCACTCAGTGACGTTTCAGATCACAGTGTACGAGCTGATATCCAAGGAGTTGATTAGCCAATCAGAGCCTGCAACTGTTAATATCTAGTGACCTAGGATAGAATAAAATATCCGATCCTGTAGTATAGTGTAATCATTCACTATAATGTGTTTTTTGTTCTGTTTGAATAGCAGTTTCTGCAATTCAAGTTATTCTGTAGTTGGGATTTTAAATCTCTGCTCGTTTTATTAATACATCAGGAATTATAACGAATCACTTTAAAAAGCTGAAAAGCAAAAGGATTGTCGGTGTAGCACAAAGCAGTGTGTGTGTGTGACGTTGCTTTGTAAATTCTGTTGGTTAATTTGTTTCTCCAGGCAAACTACACAGACCCTCAGACTAAGCTGCGATTTGCATCATCTGAAGAATTTTCATACATCCGTCTTTTACCTACTGATGTCGTGACAGGATACCTGGCGTTACGGAAAGCCACTTGCATCGTGCCCTAATTCCCATGTCCAGTTTATGTCCATGTCCAAGTTTCGGAGTATATGAAGACAGTGCTGTCTCACGGAAATGACGCCAAGCATGAATGTCTTCCTGGATACGATGTACAATACGACTGATTTTTAATTTTTTTAATTCCTGTTCATAGCCGAGCTGTACAGAACTGTTAGATATCTTATTAAACTGTATTTTTATTAAGATTCATGCTGATGTTTTGGGTTATTAGATGTTATAAGAAGATATTTTGTATTCAGTGATGTCCATGTTCTTGCTGTAAATATAAAATTTGTGGTGTCTTTTATTTCTCTTAACACACATGGACTGCTTTTTCTGAACTCTGCTGTTACGTTCAATACGTTTGGTAAAAATAATCTTACAGTTGCAGTCAGAGGTGTCCTCCAGCAAGAAAAAGTAAGTGAGACATTTTGTAATTACCTGCATTTTCTTATCATGAAGGGAAATGAAAGGAAAGCCTACGGCCATCTATGAAGTTCCAATCTGATAAGATCTGTTTGATAGTTTGCATTTGTTTGATAGTCTTTCCTTTTATAAGTTTTGCTGAAGTAAACCAGGTTTCACTGATTTGGAATCCAGGTTTGCTAATTTCTGTTTCCAGTTAGAATGTGCTGACATCAGCTTGGGGTTGAACACTAATTATAATCCATGAACAAAATGTCTGATTAGTTAAAACACGACTGTTTGTTAGACACCATGAATGTAGCTTTGGCTTCCAAATGGTTCACATTCTTTTCTTGCCAAACTGCTTAATCTTGATTCCTGCTGGTGTTTCAGGGAGGCTGAAGCCCATCTCGGCCGACTCTGGGTGAAGGCAGGGTATCCAATTAGCCAAATGGGCTAAAATAAACAAATTATGTTATTTATTTGGGGTTGACATTCAATATTCTTACAAGCGCTCTGGTTTTTATGGCAGCACAGATTTGTGAAGGGTGGTAAAATTAGCAAAGTGAGTGTATGAGTAAAGTTACACGTTGAAAGACCCACTACTGAGCGTTTTTACATCCGTTGCCATGCAACAGTATCCCTGACGCCTTTACTCAGCGACCCCTGACCTCACTGGACCTGAAACAAGCACGCGCAACCACTTCTGCGCAAAACCGGATGTTGATATTGCACCGGTAACATTCATTAAACCATTTATGTATCAGTGAAAGACACTTTGTTTTAGGTTTATTTAGTTATTTATACAATAATCTACATTATTTATTATTATTATTATTATTATTATTATATTTAGTGCAGTAGTCTTTACACATTACCAGACTGAGTAAAAGATTTCAACAGTAAAACAAGAAGAAGAAGGAAAAAAAAAGTAAATACATTAATTAAACAAACAAAAAAATAAAAATGAAAGCACTTTGTTTGTCTTATACAGACCTAATTCATGAATAACAAATGTATTTGAGATAAGGGAAACTTTGCTTTCAGTCAAAGATAAATGCATTATTATTATTATTATTATTATTATTATTATTTTCAAATGTTAAATAACTCATGTTCAAAATAAAATATTTTGAAACTAACTTTGACAATACTCAATACACCCTTGTTCATATTTCACTTAAATAAATAAATAAATGTAAAACAATCAGCACTTCTCCAATCAGATAAAAATCAGATCAGATTTACACAATTTCCTCCGGGATCAATAAAGTATTCTGATTCTGATAAACTCATGCACAGTCTTTCAACTAAAAATCAAACAAAATCACCACAAATACTGTTAAAACGTCTGTAAGATAAATAAAAATGAAAAAGAGTCCTTTGAATAAACACTCCAAACTGTAATTTGACGAAAGCGAACGGCTCTGCTTTAGACTCCAGGAAAGTTAACACTAGTCATAGCAAGAGCGACCAATAGACCAACAGGCAGGTGGCAGCAATTGATCATTTTTTCCCTCTGTTGGGCAACACACAGGCATGCCCCGCCCTATTCTGTCTCAGATTGGCTAAATGTTCTTGCCCCAACCAATCATCACGCCTCTCTAAACATAACCATAGTAACCAGTTGTAACCAATCGATGACGTAAATATCTAATTAAACACGTCACTGTAGTGCGTGAGGCACATGCGTGCTTAGTTTTAGAGTGGTTGTAGAAGGGGGGTGCACATAGGGTCGACTGAAAAATAACTGGTATACGCCCTCCACTACACAATTTTATTTTACTGTGACTTGACTTCATGTCATTATGATGTCATAGTAGTTACTTCTAGAGCATTCGTATTGTGATGTCATACGCAATGCCTAGTGCTTCTTAATGTGACATCTTAGTAATTACTGTGTGTCTTAAATGACATCATTATCTGTAGTATTTTCTCAGTGTGACATCTTGCCATATGCATGGCAATTCTGTCTAATATATTTTAAATATATACCAACTAATATCCATCCATCCATTAGCCAAACTGCTTAATCCGGGTTGCAGATGACTCTATTAGAGGTATACTCTGAACAGCTCGCATTTCAGGGCAACACACACACAATCACTCACACTCACACCTAGGAGCATTTTAGAACAGCCAATTAGCCTAATGTGCATGAATTTGGGAGGAAACTTGAATACTTCGAGGAAACCCATGCAAGCACGGGGAGAACATGCAAATGGACCATTTTGCTGTAGGGCACAGGTGCTCTTCTTTGATTTATATATATATATATATATATACTGTAAATATTCATATTACACTGTGTAATTAATTGTACAGTGTTTTTTTTTTCTGTTTAATAATGATAAATAGTTTTTTTTTTTCTTTTTTTTTTTTTTTACAGTGGATGTATTCCTTAAAAACACATGGTCACTGGAACGGGGAATGTGACTAGGATCAGAACTCGGACCTCTGCCAAATTTAATAACTGGCTTGCATCACTGACACTCTCAGTCACACATGCACAGGCACACCAAACACAAGCTGGTGAAAGAAGAGAAAGAATTCGAGAAGAAGCTGGGAGCGATGGCCTATAACATATATAATCAGCTGCGCTTAGACGTAAGTCTTAAACTTCATAAACAATTCTCTGCATTTTCTGATATGAACTGGATTGAACAGGTCTAGGAGCAAGGTAGGCTGTTTGATAGTCAACTTATTTTTATGTCACACTGGACTAAATCAGAGCCCCTTCTCATGACAGATTAACCAATATATACAATGGATTGTGGGAATTATAATAATTATATTAAAAATATATTTTCTGATCATCTTCCACAGAAAAAGCTCTGTGATGTACTGATCACAGTCGACGGTGCCGAGTTTCACGCACACATGGTTATAATGTATGGCTGCAGCGCCTACTTCAGGGCTCTCTTCACCAATGACTGTCACCCTCCAGATCAGCATGTGTACAGCATTCCTGGTGTTTCTGCCGACATCATGGAGCTGATCATGCAGCATGTGTATGTGCAACACGTTGCCATCACTGAGGAAAATGTGCGTCAGCTGCTGATCGCCGCTGATGATTTAAAAGTTACTGACTTGGTAAATAAGTGCTGTGAATTCCTAGAAGCTCACCTGCGTCCAGAGACCTGCATTGGCATTTGGCGTTTATCCCACTCCCGCTCACTGGAGAAGTTAAAGCAGCAGACCATCCAGGTGATCTTGTGCAGCTTCGGGGAGATACTCCACATCTCTGACGAGTTCCTGGACCTGACGGTTGAGCAGCTGAGTGAGATTATCACAAATGATTATCTGAACGTCAAACACGAAGATGTGGTGTTTGACAGCATCTTAAAGGGGATCAGTCATGCTCTGCAGGAGCGCAAATCACAGATAGGACTCTTAGTGTCCAAGGTGCGCATGAAGCTACTGTCAAGTGATTACTTAATGGATAAAGTGATGAGCAACACTTTAGTGAGGGATGATAAGGCAGCTATGTCAAACATCTACAGGGTTCTGATGTGCATGCGTGGCTTCAAATGGGCCAACTGTCTCAGTCCTGATTTCAGACGACCCCGCTTGCCCAGCATCGTTCTGCTGGCCATAGGTGGCTGTAGCACTTGTCTCGCAAGTTCCATTGAAGCGTATAATTCCCGAACAAATTCCTGGGTTCGTGTGATACACAAAGATGGAACTCCACGACAAAATCATGGGACAGTGTCCCTGAACGGCTTTATGTACTGCATTGGCGGACACGATGGTAAAAAATACCTGAACAGTTTGAGCAGGTTTGACCCCCGACTCCAGAACATGGACTGAGATGAGCCCCATGCACTTCTGTCGGTGTTATTTCGGTGTGTGTGTACTGGATGGTCAGATCTATGCAATGGGGGGATATGATGGGAGCAGAAGCCTGTATACAGTTGAGAGGTACAATCCTGAGACTGATCAGTGGTACATTATAGCACCAATGCGTGAACAACGGACCGATGCAAGGGCTGCGGTACTTAATGGCCATGTGTATGTGTGTGGAGGAGCTAGTCGGGGGGTACATTTGTCCACATCAGAATATTACAGTCCTCAGTTGGGCCAGTGGACTCCCATGCTCAAAATGAGCAGTAGACGGAGTGGACTGGGTGTGACTGCGTACAGTGGAGAGCTTTACGCTGTTGGTGGAATGGATGATAGTGGTCCTCTAAGAAGTGCTGAGGTATATAATCCTCATACTAACTCATGGAGGTACATTCCAGATATGATCACAGAGTGTCGCAACTTTGGCATTGAGGTGATGAATGATCGCCTGTTTGTTGTTGGAGGAAATAAACATAATGGAAACTTCAAGAGTGCTACATGTTTCATAGAGTGTTATGGTAAAAAAAACTGCTGAATGGACTTCTATTAAACACATGGGGATTCCCCGGAGTGGTCTGAACTGCTGTGTGGTATCTGGTTTACCCAACATGGCCAACTACAATACATCATAGGGTGATTTCTATTTTAATGTCCCGAGAGCTCCAAAAGAATGAGGACGAGGTGACTAATTCCTGCTAGTTTATAAAATGTGAATAAACATTTCATTACTATACTTTTTTGGTATCATGCATCATTTCTAGATAGGTTTGTAGTTACACCAATTTCACTGATTTTTGCCAAAATTTACTCATATGGAAAAATAAATGACAAAAAAATTTGTTTTTAGAAGTGAAAATGTATGGTTTCCTAAGTATGGTGCTCTGCTAGTGTGGGCCTTCAGAAGCTCCCCAAAAACCTTGTAATTTGATCAGAGTTCAGCACAGTATGATGAAGAATGTCCTAACCTATATTACCTGATCCAGCGGTCCAAGTGGCATCTTTACATCTTTTCATTTACAGCATTTGGCAGACATCCTTATCCAGAGCAACTTACAGACTCAGCTGGTTGGACCTCTAGAGGAAGTTTATTCCACCACCTCGCTGCCAGGTCAGAGAATAGTTTAGATGCATGTCTTTGTTGTCCCTTGATAACGAAGACATGCATCTAAACGATTCTACCAGTCTACCAGTACCAGTCTAGCAGTGCTGAAGAATCGGAGAGAACACAGTGCAGTGTGGGGTGTAATAAGTGCTTTAAGGCAGGAGGGTGCAAGTCTATTTTTGCCTTTGTAGGCTAGCATTAATGTTTTGAATAAAATGCGAGCAGCTACATGGGGCGGCACAGTGGCGTAGTGGTTAGCATGTCTGCCTCACAGCAAGAAGTTCCTGGGCTCGAGTGTTTCTGTATGGAGTTTGCATGTTCTCCACGTCTTTGCATGGGTTTTCTCCAGGTACTCCAGTTTACTCCCACAATCCAAAGACAGGCATATTAGGATCACTGGCTCTTCTAAACTGCACCTAGGTGTGAGTGTGAATAGAATATGTGTTGTCCTGCTATGGTCTGGCGAACTGTTCAGGGTGACCTAAATAGGATTAAATATTTCAACAAGTGAGTGAGTAAGTGAAATCTTTAAATAATGTAGACAAAGTATATACATTCATTTTTTTTTATTAAAATGTGCTGTGAAACGTAAAATGTGCCATAGTCTCAGCTAAAGGTGAGTTACTTCACTATGTCGAATAACCTCACCATTAACTGTGGGTAGAATTGTTCGACATGCTCTAACTATATCTCATTCTCTATTAAAGGGCAAAAAATGGACATCCACAAATATACTGTACCTTATTACAATTCTGTATTATTACATTTAATCTGCCTTCATAATTATGTGCCTAAGTCATTATTATTTCTATTCTGCATTTCTTGCCTAAGGATTTGAATGAGAGCTTTTCATATGTGGGTTTACAAGGCAAATTGCTCCTGGTGCACCAAAGCAAAACTTAAATTTAGAATTTACTACAGTTTATCAACAACATGCATAAAAATACTAAATTTCATTTATTGCAGGTATTGAACTAGAGATATTTTTGGGGAAAGAACGTACGCACATCGCTTCCTTTTGAAAGCAGCTCTTACTACTATCTCCTGGAGTCAGTGTCTCTAACATACAACAAACAAATTAAAACATGAGAATATTCTGTGAATTGTTGCCATTGTTCCTGAATTGTCCATTTTAGTTCAAATAAAATAGCAAAATAAAAATTCCACTAAAATAAATGGAAAAGTATGTATGTAAACAACAACAACAACAACAAAACCTTTTTACACTTAAAAAGAATCATACACTTCTATACATTTACACATAAAATATCTGTATCTTAAAACTGAATATCTTACATTTATAATATACTGTGCTATGTACAACCAAAACGTCCTTTCATGTGCCACCTTAATCTGGCTGGAATATTTATTGCTCTTTATTTAGCACTTCAATTATCTCCTCCAAATATTTCTGCTGCAAATCCTGCCGCACATCCTCTTTGCAGAAAGTCAGATGTAATATCGTTTTTCCACTAATCATCTTGACACTTTTATATCTTGAAAAGCAGACTTGCATGCTCTCAAACTCAGCCGTGGCTTCCTCTGGTGACCTACGCCTGCTTCACTATGCTTGAGAGACAGTTCTGCTCTGCATGCTGAAATATTCAGTAAAATGAGAGGATAGCCTCGGAGGAGGTGACAGAGCAGAGCTGGGGGGTGGCATAGTGGGACTAAATGTTGTTGAAAAGTCGACTGGTGACGACGTGGTAATAATCTTTTGCTCAGTGTTCAGAGCCATTTCTTGTCCCTTCCAACCCATGGCCTCGTTTATATTTTTCACAGAGACCTGTTGATCAGAAAAAAAGGAACAATTTCAATAAATGAAATGCAGAAGTACCTGCTTGGTAAGCGCTTCGGTCGTTAACCTTTTTAGTGTGTGCTTGAACTGTCACCCTGAACTTTGACCTGTGATCATACCTGTACCAGATCATGGGCCTTTAGTAGTGAGTAAGTGATGAAAGTTTGGTCAAAATCCTTTGTAGGATTCGGAGGATAATGTGCCCAAGAGGAAGCTTGGATGGACGGACACATGAATGCGAAAACATAAACTGTATGGCATCTCCACAGTGGACGGAAGCATAGTAACTCTTAAATAACTAGTGTTCATTAGCATTTTATTTAAAATTTTTTGTTAGGACTAGGGGCAGTGGTGGCCCGGTGGTAGGGTGCTGGATTACTGATCCCAAGGTCGGGATTCAAGCCCCACTACCACCAGGCTGTCACTGCTATCCCCCCAGTGCAGCTAACTGCGTTATCAAAACCTGGCCATGTCTCTCACTGTCGATGGTGATAGACATGTAAAAGGACCGTTGCTGACTTTTGAGAGTCTCAAGAGTAGGCTGGATAGTCGTCAGCGTGTTTCTGCCATGCGATGGTCTGGCGAGCTGTTCAGGGTGTATTCTGCCTTCGCACAGAGTCAGCTGAGATGGGCGCCAGCCTCCCAGTGACCCTAATCAGGATTAAGCGGTTCAGAAAATAAATAATTAGCACTATAAAATAGCTAAACATTTCTGCCACTTATGCCTCACATTTCATAATATATGCATTTCTAAACATTACCTATGGCATAGTGCTTAGCATGTCCACTTCACAGCAAGAAGATCATGGGTTTGAGTCCTGGGCTCAGCAAGGGTGTTTCTGTGTGGAGTTTGCATGTTCTCCCCATGTTTGAGTGGGTTTCTTTCAGAAACTCGGGTTCCCCCCCACAGTCCAAAGACAGGCACATTAGGCTGATTGGCTGTTCAAAAATGCCCCTAGGTGTGAGTGTGGGTGTGAATGATTGGGCGTGTTTTGGCCCTGCCATGGTCTTAAGAGCTGTTCAGGATGCACCTTACCATTTCCCAGAGTTGGCTGAGATAGGCAACCCTAGTAGGATTAAGTGGTTCAGCAAATTGAATTGAATTTGAATTAACTAAATGAATGAATATTGCATACAAAAATTCAAAACACAGTTGGAGCCTATGTCTGAAGGCTAAGGAAGAATCCCCTGCTGGAACTGTTCTTCCAGAGCTTATTATACCAATCCTGCAATGCTTATTGTTTAGTTCAATTTAGATTTTTACTCACCGACTGGATGGAGAAGAGTTCAGTGAAGTTGGGCTGAGAGTCTCCCAGGAAGGAGCTGTTTCCGTAGGCATGATGAGGGAAGCTCTCTGCCCCCATCTCCTTTGGGCTTGACAGTAGTATACCGATTTGAGATGTTCGCACATGATAAGGGAAATTTTTATTAGCTGCTGATGGACGTGTGATGACCTGTAAAGGGATTATTACAGGAATTAAAGGGACAGAGTGGAAAAGCTATGTTAACATATGATTTTTTTACAAAAATTTTTATTTTTAAATTTGCTTCGTGATAGATTTTTCTTTTCGTAAGTCAGCAATACAAGTTACGGAGAACCTGGCAACATTTCACCTGCTGCAGGCTGCATATCACATGGATTCGCATTTAAATAAAGAAGTATGAGAACGTATACCAAACTAATCCAAACAAGCATATACGTACACACTGCCATGGAAACATTCAACACCCTGTAAACTTGTTAGCTTTTGCGGCATGTTTTAACTCAAAAAGTGAAGTAAAGTTAATTGTGGGGGTTTACACTGTAATAAAAAAAAGGATATTTGAACGTGGTCATGTCGAAGGATGCTTGACTTTGCTTTGGAGGATGTATTTTTGCCAATATCGCATTTTCATTTTCATTAATTTTTAACTTAATTTAACTTTGGCTCTTACTCAAAACATGACCTTGAGTGACTTAATCCGTAATATGCTGGAACAGGTCACATTTATTCCTTCAAGTATGAAAAGGTGTAAAATAGCCAAGCAATAAATTATTAAAAATTTAAAAAATAATAAAACTGGACCATTTTTGAAAAATAAATAAATAAATAAATAAAAAATCAAAACTCACTAAGAAGACAGTGTGGGCATAGAGGTGGATGCCGAGCTGAATACCGTTGACAATCTTCTCCCGAGCCCATCGGGATATGCCGAAATTGGCAATAAGAGCCATGACTGGTACAGCAAAAAACCTGCCAGAAAAAAAAAAGGAATAATTATGGCATAAACTATTTCAGAGATTTATTCAAAATAAACAGAGAAAAGATGATATGTGCTGTGTATGCACTATTTCAGTCGACACAACAGACTGATAATTATGGTTTTAAAAAAATCCAGTCTTTCTTTTGCACTCACCACAGAGTGTAAGCAGCAAAGAAAGGGATGTAGAATGGCTGTTTCTCGGGGTAATGTTTAAGAGACACCAGTACAGCATAGCAGAACCAGACGTATGCCAGCAGCTGGAGGCCCATCAGCCCATATCCAGCAGGACTGTCATAAGCATACAGTACTTCACCTGGATCAAAAAACTATACACACATTCAGATCCAGTTAACTTAAAGCTGCTTTTACACAGGCAGCAGGAACAAATTGTGCCTACTTTCTTAAGTGTTTACATGCTAAAGGGACAACTTGCAAGCAAACCACTGGAAAGAACCCACCACCCATCTGATGCAAAATCCCATGAAATGACCTATCAAACCCTGATGGATGCTACTACGCATTTGTAAACCCTCCTACCTGACACAGATTGTGTTCAGATGACAAGCTGAGCCCGGAACAAGATGTTCTGGAACAGCTTGGACCACCTCAAAACGTGGAACTGGCATCAAGTTGCACTGAGGCAACTTGTAATGGCGCAAGTGCCCGTGTAAAAGCTGCTTTATATAATCTGAATTGTTTAATAATAGCAAAATGCAATTCCCAAAGAACAGGGAGTAGAGAAAGTGTTGTTAATCATCATACACAACGAATATTATGTACAGTCTTGTAAGTTGCAACTTCATAATAGTAGTGCTGTACCAAAAGTGTTACTTCGGCTCTATCAACCCTTTTAGAATATGAACCAAATAAGCCATAATTAAAAATACTGTATGCTGAATGTATAAAAACACATCAGGTTTATTTAAAATGAGTTGTGCCTAGGGGCAATTTGAAACAGGCAATTATTGTGATGTGCATGTTTTTGAGCTGTGGGAGGAAAGTGGAGTACCTGGAGGAAACCCACGCAAGAAAGGAGAGAACATGAAAACTCCACACAGAAATGCCCAAACCTGGGACTCGACCCCCCACTACGCCACCGTGCTGCCCATTCACATGACTGTACATTTAGCAGTTTCTGAAATACTTCAACCAGCCCACATGGCACCAAAAATCATACCACCAAAGTGACTGAGATCATATTTTCTCCCAATCATCACTGATGATTATATGAATATTAAGTAAATGGTATTACCTTAAAATAAGAGTTATAATAAAGGAGATATTATTACCTCAGCTTCATATATGAAGAGGATGATGTAGGTAATTGTATAGATGGTCATGTAGATAGATAGCTTGATAGACCCAGTGTGACTTATTCTTGCTCTAAATGGCAAACAGAGATTCAGTTACTGTGTGCATTTCAGAATCTTTAAAGAGATAAGCTGCGTCCACACACAAAAAAAATCGCCTTGTGAGGTAAGCTAATCAGAAAAGGTTTTGGAAAACTTAGTGTTTGGTGGCATCTGCCAGTCAATGGTATCTTTAAGCTCTGACTGGTAATCACTTGAATTGCACAGGGTAAAAGTTTAGCTCAGTTTAAATTTGCACCCATCCGCTTTGTGTCTTGAGAAAATTTCGCCTCTCGTCTCTCATTTCGCTGGCTTTCATTGACTTTAAGTGGTTGCTTGTTGCTCGTCGCTTGCTGTGTGAATGCAGTTATATAGACAGAATGTTACTGCAACAAGGAATATTAAATTACTTTGTCTAGTGTACCAGTATCAGTCTTTTGTAATATGTCATTTGATGTTAGGCAAATAGTGACATTGATGGATGGATGGATGGATGGATAGACGGATGGGAAATGCCTTATAAAAAAATCTCACATATCCTGCTGCAGTTGCAAAAAACAGGCATATAATAGTCATGCTGGCCACATGTGTGTAAATAGTAAACATGTATGGCAATGTATGAAAGGTAAATTCTTATCGTTTTATGCTTGTTAATACAGTCAGCTCCAGCAATACAGGCACCCTTGGTAAAGATGGCTTTTACATTTAATTGATAAAAAAATATGCTGATGCAAGCTACAGACCTTCGCATAATGTACAGATGATGGAATGATGAAACGATGGCAATTTATTTTTTAAGATGTTTGCTAACCATTATCTCCTGAGAGCACCCTCAACTGGGAGGCTATACTACATTATAAAGCAGTTATTGCAATGTTACCTCTGCTGTAACAATGGAAACGGAAATGCACCACAGCATAGAATGGAAGGAGTCCATTGTCCAAGAATTAAATCACCAGGACTAGCAGCTCTTAAGGTGTGGCCCTGCTGGGGGTAAACTGACACTAGGCTATTAATTAGTCAAGCTGAAACCCTTTACCTTGTGACAGTGAAGCCTTTCCCCAACAAGATCAGCATCAGGAGGAATATCAGGAAACTAATAGAGAAGAGTAATTTTCCTACAGTGGATAGGAGGAAATGAGAGAAAACAAGAGAGAGAGAGACAGAGAGAGAGAGAGAGAGAGAGAGAGAGAGAGAAAGCATAAAACAGGGTGTTAGTTTTGGTGAGTCATTTTGTGCTTTGCATTTAAATCGAACTTCTTTTGTGCAGCTCTTCCAGTTTGCATTACAAAAGTAGTCTAGAAGTAGAGAGTAAAAGATTATAATGAGAAAATACAACTGTTTGAAACACATTCGTCAGAGTAATGGTAAATATTTTCAGTGGAAACACTGTATGCAGTACAATTCCCAGTGTTAACACCCACAGTATGAAGGGTGCCAATAACTTGAGCTGACTATACAACCTCATATGAAAGCAAAAGCCTTACCTAAGACTACTTCACCCCACATGAATGAATATTTCTCTAAAAACAGGTTCTACAATGGCCATACTCCAAAATCACATAGAAATATACTGTACATCAAAAGAATACACTGTCTACAGATCTGGATAAGAATAATGAAATAAAAAAGAAACGTAAGTAAGGAAATAAATGAAAAAGTAAGTTATTAAGTAAATCAGTAAACAAAAGGGCAAGTAAGCTAAAAATAAGTTAGTAAAAAGATAATAAAAATTAATAAAAAGAACAATTACGAGAGTAATTTTGTGAGTAAGTAAAAATAAGTAAGTAAATAAGAAAGTAAGTTAATAAGTTAAAAAGTAATTAAGTACAAAAAACTATGTATGAGCAGAAATTAGGTGAATTAGTAAGTAATACAGTAGGTTAAACAAATATAAGCTGGAAAGTAATTTAGTAAATAAATATAATGTCTGCATAAGTAAAAAAAAGTAAAAAAAAGTACATTAATGAGTAATTTATAAACAGGTATATCAACATGATAGTAAGTTAAAAATAAGCATGTAAATAGTAAAGGAAGTGATGTCAGTAAGTTAGTATGTTAATAAAAACAATTTAGTAAAAAATAAGGTTATTAAGTAATTTATTATAAAAAATATTTAGTACATAAGTAAGTAATCAAAGGTAATAATCAAGCTAGAAAGTAAATTATTAAGTGAGTAAATAACAGTAAGAAAGTAGGTCAGTGAATACAAATTCAGTGAGAATCCATTTACCAACATATACGTTTAATTTACACATAAAACATTCTAAAACATTTGACAAGTGTTACCATAATAAGCTTCTAAAAGGAAGCATACTGTGCAACAAGCTAAAGTAGTCTTGAATCCATTTTTAAAGAGGTCTGGATTTGCATATTTAACAAATTCCTAACCAGTTATGAGAGTACAATCTAATATTTAATCCACACAAAATTACAGAATTATTTTATCTCTTAAATGTGCTTATATTAATACTGACTCACTCACCAAGTATCTTTAGACATCCACTTCCCACTCCTTCTCTGGCATACAGGCCCCAATAGATACAAAAGAAGAGCAAACTGAGAACTGGGGAGAAAACACAGAATGACAATGAAAGCTACAGTAAAAAGTGAAACAAAGGGAAGTGGAAGCCAAGAAGACACAGTGAGAGGAACATCAAAGGGAATGAAAATGGGAAGATAAATCTGATGCAATACAGACAGTATTATCCACAGATGTAGATTTACCTTTGATGTTGAGCTTAAGTCTAAGTATATGCATATATGTATATATATATTTATGTAGTAATCAGATGAACATAAAAAAAATCATAAAAGATAAGCGTGACAGCAGAATGAGTTACGGATCTTCTGTTCTCACCCTCTACTCCAGCTGCAGTCATAAACATCTTATATGTGGTATGGAGCAGCTGTCTTCCTTTCAGTTGATCTATAGGAATTACAGAGAAAGAAAGAAAAAAAGTTTAAAAAATGGACAAACCTAGGTATAAACACATAAAATATGGCAACACTAATTTTCCAAATCTATCTTTTCCACCCAAATTTATCTGAAATATTGCAGATTTGTTTTCGTTTCTTTTTCTGAAAGTCATAAAATTACGTTTGAGGAATCATTAAGTAACTGTGTTATGTAATGAATGAAACATGAAAGTGTGCTGTTACAGGAAAATAATCCATGGTGGGGTGGTGTCAGCTCAACCCAAAGTGGATTAATTTCTAATAAAAGCCTATCGCAAAGAGTTTTATTCCTCCTGTATATTTTCCCGATGATTGTATTTGACAACATTTATTAATAAATGATAAGTCATGTTCCTAAACTGCTTATAGTTACAATTTTATATATATATATAAAAACCCAGGTACTGGTACTGCAGAGATAATGGAAAGTCATCTGTGCTTACACTGAAACATTCCATAAATGTGACACATCACAGCAAAGAGGGTATTAAGTCGGAAATGATAAATTTTGAGTTACTGGTACCATTTTGTACCTGATATCCTAAGCTTTAAAATGATACCATTTTTTTTTTTTTTTTTTACCATATTTGTCTAGTTTTGGAGTAACTAACCAACACCTGCCAGGAATTTTCAGCCTTTTAAGCAACTTTGTAGAAAATCACTCAACAAACCTCAACAAAGTATTTAATAATTTCTGACTTAATACCCACTTGGCTGCGATGGGTCACAAATGTTAAACCAAACTTTACAGAAAACTTCACCATATCAGTAATTAAGTTTTATTTATTTATTTTTAATACCTACCTACAGTTTATTACTTATAAAAGATCTTATGGACCATCCAACCTCCAAGTTCCTGTGTGTGAGCTGTTACCTTCGGATCAATAACTTATTAGAACGAGCAAATTAATATAAATCGTGACTTGAATTACAGCCAGCACTACTGTCAGAGCTGCGGCTTTTTATAATCCTGTTTCTTCTAATCAGAGACAAAATTGAACAGCACTGTGGTATAAATAAATATTATTCACTGAAGGTGACTTTTTTTAGTGTATACTAGACAGGAACACAAGAAAAGCAAACTAAAATGAGAAGTTTTTAGTGTATACAAGACAGGTATATAAGAAAAGCAAACTAATCAGAGAGCCCTACGAGGTTAGTATGCTATACAGAAATGTTTTATCTAAAACTATACAAAGTAGGTTGCTTAGTTTCACCCAGTGATTAAAAAGAACTTACATGCAAAATAGCAGGAGAGAGAAAACACACTGGCAAATATAACCAGGAAGGTGATGTCTGTTTCCAGAATTCCTGAAATGACAAAAGAAATTGAACAAGAAACCTGACTGTGAGAAAAGGAAACCATTTACACATATAATTAATACAAATCAAAGATTGCATACTGATCATATACAGACTTCTCCTGATATACTTAGGGTCTGCATTTGATCATTTAAATAATAATTTATTATAAAATATCCAACCCCCCCCATAATCCCATGACAACATACAGCATATTCACTTTTTTCCTCTGTAGTCGTAACAAGTTGGCTTGCAGATCTGAAGTAAATTTATTTTCAATAACATCATAGCATTGCATTATACTACAATCAAAAAACATCAAAGTTATTAACTCTACTAAGGTCCTGGGTTCGAGTCCCGGACTCGGCAAGGGTGTTTCTGTGTGGAGGGATGTTCTCCTTGTGCTTATCTGGGTTTCCTCCTTGTGCCCCAGTTTCCTCCCACATTTCAAAGACATGTAAACTAGGTTATATGGCTGTTCCAAATTTCCCCTAGATTGTGAGTGTGTTGGTTGTTCAGGGTGTACCCCGCCCTCACCTAGAGTTGGCTGAGATAAGCTCCAGCCTATCCACAACTGTAGTAGGATGAAGCGGTTTGGCAAATGAATGAATGCAAACACTCTTCTGTGTGTCTCACCAAACTCATCTGCAGAAAAATGCTGTTTCCAGAAAGACTGCCCGTTAGTTAGCTTCATTTCATACTCCAGTTGCAACCCTCCACCCTGTGAGTGTGTGAGAAACAGGAAAGTGAGGCGGACAAACACAAAGAGATCATTTATAAAGCACTTCAAAGCATCAGACCTTCTAGTTCTCCAGAGGATTTGAAGCAAGCTTGAAAAAAAATGATGACACACTTTGATTTCATTTAGTTGGAAATCCTCCTTTCTCTTTATCAAAAGGGTAAAGTGCACGAACCATGCACTCCCAAATTCAATGTGGCTAGAGACGGTGCGGGGCTTAGGGAACAGATAAAAGACAGTAAGGAATCAAAGGCTAGAACAGAAACGTGTTCAGTTGGAAATTACTGAAAATAACCATCTCTTCTTGCTTAGAAAATAGCTGTCCTTTAGTATAGTATATCTCCTGATTTCAAGGCTCAGGTATAGTTTTTCTATATGATACCATGTACATTGTAAGTTTATACTTTTGGAGATGCATTACACTCTTCAACAATGGATTACCACAACTGAACAAAGATTTATTTGAGGATATTCAGGTTTATACGAGTAAACCATATAAAAATGTCATCCCTTTAATGGATTTACCTGATTCATGACCCACATAAGGTGGCAGACTTTGATATCACACTGCAACAGAACCCCAAGTGTCAGCGATTAAAGTTATAATCCTGAAGATGCCACAATTCCCTTTGGCCGACAGCACAGGACAGCAAAACTGCCTGTGGTCTCTGCGTAAAAGGGAAGGCATACTCTCTTTTCCATCATTTAGAGAAACATTAAGCAAACATGGATATCTTTGAGTTCATGTATCTGGATAGACCCTTCCTCCAAAAGTGTTACACTGCCCTGTGATGTACCATGAGCAGTAGTTAACCCTGGGTTAATACTGAGGCACAATGTCCACAATCTCCACGATTGACTAAAGCGTGGCGCTTCGCGATTTATGAGCATGCTTGGAGCACAACTGGGGTATAAAAAGGAGACAGGGTGCATTCAAGAGATGAAACTTGAAGGATGTTTCCAAGTTCATCAAGATCCCCAAAAATGGCGCATAAAGGTCTGTTATGCTCTGTTAAGGTCCGTTAAACTCTACTACGCTCTACTATGATTCCCAAATTCTATCACGATTGGTGTCAAATGGTAATGCATTGTAATAATTGCTACAGAATATCTGACAATCAAAAATTTTGCAGCAATCATCACGAATCCACCAAGTTCCCTTAAGATCATCACGAATCCAACAAGTTCTCTCAAGATCATCATGATTCCACAAGTTCCCTCAAGATCATCTCGATTCCACCAAGTTCTCTCAAGATCATCACGATTCCACCAAGTTCCCTCAAGATCATCACGATTCCACCAAGTTGCCTCAAGATCATCATGATTCCACAAGTTACCTCAAGATCATCACGATTCCTCCAAGTTACCTCAAGATCATCATGATTACACCAAGTTCCCACAAGATCATCACAAATCCAACAAGTTCTCTCAAGATCATCACAAATCCTCCAAGTTCCCTCAAGATCATAATGATTCCACCAAGTTCTCTCAAGATCATCACGATTCCACCAAGTTCCCT
>JAQMYF010000004.1:8384921-8399345 GCA_030014195.1 Neosilurus mollespiculum
TCAAGTTCATTACGATTTCACCAAGTTCCCTCAAGATCATCACAATTCAACCCCACGACCCCCCCCCCCCATGCTCCTCATGATTCTCTCAAATCGTCAAGAACACGGACATCATGCCCCCTAGTGTAAACCCAGGTTTAAAAAGCAGAATGGCATGAGGAGTTTTGGAGCAAAGTGCTAGCCTTAACCCTTCCTGCTTGGTAGCTGGCTTATGATGGGGGAAACTGACTAGGAAGAAAATCTGGGAATGGTTAGGCTAGATGGGTGATGGAAGGAGTTCCTGAGTCATCATAAATCACATTACATTGGGACTTGCTGATCAAGCTGAATATGAATTTTACTCATGAAATGTAATGTTTGTTTGTTTGTTTGTTTATTGGTAATATTTGTGTGTTTCAAATCTCAGGCTTGTATCTATATAATATTAGAGATAGAGAGGTTTTTAAAAGGGGGTGTGGCCCTGTAAATAATAGTGATACAGAAAAATTATCATGAAAAAATTATTCATGCTAGATTTATGGACTTTATTAGAATTTTTGTCTTATGATAACGTCTGCAGTAGCATATGTGCCCATGTTTGACCTGATGAAATCTGTTAAATATAATTTTTTTATTATTTGTCCTTCTTGACATTGAATAATGTAAAATTTTTTTACATACATTAATTATTGTTTTTTTCTCTAAACATTGTTGTGCAAACTTAAATCTAATCCTATTTATATTTTTATAATGCTTTAATATATACAATATAATATTTTGGTGACAAATACATTATGGATGACAAAATTAGAAAAAAATAAATGTGCAGAATTCATAATGCTTTGAATTACAATTATCTACAAGCACATAGCAGACACTATGGATGATGTCAGCAGAGCTCTGCAACTATTTAATAAAGTATCGGACCGCCATAACATGGTTTATGAGTTCTGTTTATCATTCTCTTTATTGCAAAAATAATTCACATGGTCTACTGCAGATACTGCCCCCGGCTGTTCCCTTGTTGAGGGAAAACCGCCGCTAGGCAGAAAGCAAATAACACAAAGAACACAGCACCCCCTATTGGGCCTGCTGTAACACCCGACTTTCAAAAGAATTTCTCTATCCCACAGTGTTAAAGAATCCTTAAAACAATTCCTATATCCAGAATTTGATCCACATTATCTTGAAAATCTAACTAAAAAAAAAAAATATCACTTTTTGCATAAACACACAAACCTAAACAAAACATCTTCTCCTTGGTGAAGCTAATAAACTCTAGTCTTCTGGGAAGTCTTCCCCCTGCATTTTTGAACATGGCGGTGGGGATTTTACTATTTATCCTGAGTCAGTTCAGGTAATGATACTGTTATGAGCCCTGGTGCGTAGTCAGTATTCCTACTCTTTTAAAGGGGGAAGGCCAGTCAAGTTCTTCTAATCCACCCATAGCAAACCATGTCTTCATTCTGCACTTTGCACTGTGCACAGATTTTGCCCCCTTAACTTGGAGGAAGCATTTTGGGGAAGGCCCACATATGTGTGTGAAGGTCAAATGTCCAGATATTTTTGCCTATATGTATATTGATTATATCACCACATTTAAATAAGATTTATACATTAAGACAAATATGACTGAATATTTAGTTAAAAAAAGATACTGGAGTTAGTCAGTGTCCATATGATGGGAGACAATCAGGAGGTATTTTGGATGTTATCTAAAGTCAATAGAGCTACAGCTACTAGCGTTAACAAAGAAGAGGAGGGGTTCAATTTGCTTTAAAAACCTCAGTGATTTCTGTCAAAGTTATGCTGACATAAATACCTGCGGGATTAGCGGAAACCTCTGAGGGAGCTCCGAATGCCCCTGCCCCAGATTTAAAAGAAGTACTGGCTCTGACATGGCCGGTACTACTTTTATATCTGGGGCAGGGGCACTCAAAACTTGATCAATGGTTTCCGCTACTCCCTTGGCTATTTCTGGTGGTTTACGCTACTGCCAAGAGTAATAGTTTCTCTTCCCCAAAACTGAAATGTTTTCATAACTCCAAATGCACAATATTATAATTACACAAGGTTAACTTTTTGGAAAGCAGGATTCTAAGTATGTTAGAAAAGCAAAATTTTTACTCACCCCACACTTACTGAGCACAATGTACCACCACCGCTCTCTAACCGAACGAAAGCTACGCCCTCCGACGCAACTGAGATATTCTTCACCATCCTCCTCTTCAACCTGAGGTGCAAATAATTACACACAACCTCACACCTTAAAACCTAAGCAATGCAGTTATACAATTATTGGCATGCTTCATGAAAATGAGCAAAAATGTATGATTCTTAAGTTAAAACACCTGAAAACATAGTATAGTTTTATTTAAAATAGCTTTAATATTACTGGTATTATCATTATTAATATTATTGCATATTTTTCTGTACAAAACAACCTGATCTTGAGAAAATAACAGCACTTGCAGCTGACTCTGGACAAAGGCAAGGTACATTCTGAGTAACTCACTATTTCATTGAAGGGCCAACACATACAACCATTCACGTTCACACCTAGGGGAAATGTGGAACAGCCAATTGGCCTAATGTGCATGTCTTTGGACTGTGGGAGGAAACCAAAGTACCCGAAGGAAACCCACACAAGCACAGGCAACATGCAAAATCCACGCAGAAATGTCCTCGCTGAGCCCAGGACTTGGACCAAGGACCTCCTTGCTGTGAGTCAGACATGCTAAACACTATGTCACCATGCTGTCTAGCTAAAAAAACAGCTCTGAAGGTGTTTAGCAATACATGAAAAGGTTTATGTATTTTTTTCATATTATTTCTCCAGATGGTTAACTGTTATTTGTCTCGTTTCTGTTTAAGTTTACTTTTTCCTAATGGAAAAGGATGGCAAAATAATTTTTTTCCAAATGTGCAACTGATATTTTATACCCCAGGGAATCAGTATGTGTTTAATAGCTACAAAAGATGAAACAGAGGCAGTAAAATAAAATCATATTTTCTGAGACAAATTGTTTGCAGGGCGGCACAGTGGCGTAATAGTTAGCACATCCTCCTCACAGCTAGAAGATCCTGGGTTCAAGCGCCATGACCAGCAAGGATATTTCTGTGCAGAGTTTGCATGTTCTCCCCGTGCTTGCATATGTTTCCTCCCGGTACTCCAGTTTCTTCCTACAGCCTAAAGACATGAACATTAGCCTAAGTGGATATTCTAGATTGCCTCTAGGTGTGAATCTGAGTGTGAATGGTTGTGTGTGTTGCCCTGCAATGGTCTAGCGAGCTGTTCAGGGTGTACCCTGATAGGCTCCAGCCTCTCCGAAACCCTAATAAAGGATAAAGTGGTTAGGCAAATGAAATGAAAATTGTTTGCATTTTGTAGCATGTTGAGCACCAGCAGGTAAATGAATGGGTGCACCTGTGGCTTAATAGTGGTGTTATATATGTGTCTTCTTTGTGTGTGTTTGCAGGTAGACAGTAGATAATGACTCCAGAGAGAGCTGGGAGCAGCAGAGTCTCCCTGTGTATGTGTGTGTGTGTGTGTGTGTGTGTGTGGTTTGGTGCTCTAAATGATTTAAAGGGAGTATTAAAAGGCATCTGAAAAGTGCCCGATAAATTGTTATAAAGTTAGTAAACAGAGAGAACTGTTTGTCTTTCTCTGAGTCTCCTATGATCCAAACCTACAAAATGTTACACATGTATTTAAAATATTGCTTTCAAAATTAGTATTTAAAGCTAGTTCTAATGGGAATGATTTTTGTCAAAATAGGGATAAATATTATCCTTTACATATTTTATATATCAGGTGTACACTGTTAGTTTTTGCTCATTTTTAAGAATAGTGCAAATAATTCTCAAAGGCAGTGAAACTGAATCACTAATTTCTTACCACACAGCCAGACCAGGTGTAGCGGGTGGTAAGGTTAATGACTTGGTTGTTTTCAGGCCTCAGGACAGCCTCTTTCTGATAGCAGTCCTGTAAGACAGCAATACAGAATGTATAATTATAACGATTGTGTTACTTTGCATCAAAACAGACCGAAACTAAACTGGAAGAGTGAAAATAGTCTCTTCCTCACATCGACACAGTATTTTCACTTAGGCATGTGACACATTTGGCACCTGGAGATGAGAGCTGAGAATGTAATTTATGCAACATAACACTTTATACTCATCAGGGCGTCTTATTTAAACTAAATAATGCCATGCATACAGTATACAACAAACTACACACTGTCAGCATTCACCTCACCTTGTCTGGCCTTTTGTATACAGCTGGCCACTGCGAGCTTTCATCAAAGTAGAGCAATATGTTCTGACAGCAGTGTGACTGCGGGGAGGAAACAGAGACAGGGAAAGAGAAACGTGGACACTTTGAGAGACAAACATGATAAAGTATTTGCCAGGTAGCCAGCAATAAGAGATGTCAGCGGGCTACTGAGGGACAGAAATAAACACTGACAGTGTAGCGACTCCAGTAGAAATACACTGCTTAGCACTTTTGTTCATGTTTTCATTTTAAGTGCTGAAATTTAAATAATTTCTCTTGTACTGCCCGGCATAACAGTACCTTATTTATTATCAGACCCTGGATAGTCAGCAAGGCTAATTCCAGTGCATAGTGATTCTATAACTTAGATATTCTATCACTACTACATGACTGCCATGTTAAAAATGTTAAATGTTAAAATGCAATCAAATGGAAGTGAGAATAAAATAGTGGTGGTGGGGGGGGGGGGGCAATTGCTTTACATGGCCTGCAACTCTAATCTGGATTAAAAACTAAAGAAATAAAAGAAAACTAGATTTTTGTTTATTTTTATTGCCTGTAGGTTTACCTTGGGGTAACGAAATTTAAAGTCCAGTCTGCCAAAATCAGTGAGGAAACAAAACCTTGTCAGAAACACCCAGTCCTGTAAAATGGGAAAAGAACAAGTTAAAGTGAGATGGGCAAGATATATTCAAACTATTATCATTTCCCACTGCTACATAAAAAAGGAAGGAGGGAAGGGAGGGTGGCAAGAGGGAAGGAACTCAAACACAACTCAAACTCAACATTACTGTCATTCATCCACATACAGAGCATGTAGTAGAACGAAATCATGCTCATTTCCGGGTGTCGTAAATAATAACAGTAAGTGACAGTAATGATAAACATGGACAAGGACATGGCTTGGTAGAGCAGCAGGGTAAAGACTATGGAGAAAAAGTTAACGAGGTAGTCAGAGTGGTGCAAAATACAAAGGAAAGGCACATGTCTGAGTTCAATGTAAAGTGCATATACAGGATGGATTAAATTGAAAAAGTATAAAAGTATAAAATTAGGGTGCTGGAACGGTGTTAAGTTCTCCATAATATACAATGTAAAGTGTGAGTTGTGTAGGCTGCTGGTCTAGTGTTAAGTCCACAAAGAAAATAAAGGAAATACTTCATAAAGCAAGCGACAAAGGAAGACATGAATCCAGAAGAAAAGAAAGAAGGAAATAAGTAACAAATGAACAAAGGAGAACTGTGTGTGTAAGAAACAAACTGGGCCATTTTATAACTTCTACATTAAAACCTTCATAAAATTTTATTACCTTTAACACGCACAAACACACACACGCACGCGCACACACACACACACACACACACACACACACACAGATTTAAAACATAAATAAAAACTGGGTATAATTGATGTAAATCTCTGAATGATGCAAGTGGTGCTTAAAGGTTTATAAGCCCTTTGAATTTTTTTGTATTTTGGCAGAGACATGATCAAAAACAACATCAGATATTCACACAAGTCTGAAAAGTAGATAAACAGAACCCAATTAAACATAAAAGACAAAATTCCGATACATGAAAACTTATTTATTCATTAATTCATTCATTTGCCAAGCCACTTAATCCTTTTAGGGTTGCAGGGAGGCTGGAGCCTATCTCAGCCTACTCTGGAAGAAGGTGGGACACACCGTAAACAGCTCGCCAGTCCATCGCAGGACCAACACTCACACAAAACCATTCACACTCACACCTAGGGGCAATTTAAAACAGCCAATTAGGCTACTGTGCATATCTTTGGACAGTGGGAAGAAAACAGAGTACCCAGAGGAAACCCACACAAGCACGGACAGAATATGCATATTCCATGCGGAAACGCCCCCGCCAAGCCTGAGACTCGAACCTCGAACCTCCTTGCTGTGAGACAGATGTGCTAAGCACTACACCACCATGCTGCCCTTTAATTTATTTATTGTGGAAAAGGATCCACTATTTCCTCAATCCACTATAACCACTATATAATTTACTAGTTTATTTGAAGGTGAAATCGGACTGTTTTGACAACCAGAATCAGCTACAGGCAAATGCTTGTGACAGCAGTTTTCTCTCCAGATTTTGTCATAGGCAATTCCCACCCATCAAGTACTACCTCCCTATTACACATGACCACCACTAACCAAGGAAAGGCGTGACCCATGAGAGCTCAGCCAATTAGCTTCCATCTCCCAGCCGCTGATGGCAGCTTCGAACCTGCGATCTCCAGGTTGATAGTCGTGCACCTTGTCAATGCGCCACTTAGGACCCACGCTAGACTTTCCTGATGGTGGAAATCTGGTAGGAAGCGACATTGACTATGAAACATAATACTATTAACATAAGTAACCTGTAAAGAAGATAAGGGGAAAAAACAGGAAAAAGATAGAGGTAATGTTGTGAACGAATACCTTATCTGTTACATAGTCGATAGCGTTGATACAGAGTGTTGCTTATTCTGAATGAAAGTTACGTCTGCTAATTTAATAAATAATTCACATAATTTACTCCCACCTTAAATTCATTAGAGAGGGTTAAAAAATTTAATCAGGTGCTTTGGAAATAACCTTTAAGATTATATCAAGAAATACATTTCATTACCACCTACTGTCTGCCTCTAGAAAACAGTACATTTGATGCTTGCTTTTCATTAACATTCCATTTTGTAATTAACCGTCGTAAGCTTTTGCCTTTTCCTTATTGATTAGTTTAATACACACAGCAAAGTGCATGCACTGTGTAAAAGAAGTGCTTATTGAACACATGTTCTGTGCATGAATGCTAGGTATAAATACTCGTGCTATTTGTATTAAGAATGTTACAGGCTATAAAGTAGCTGAGGTAGCTTTTTATAAGGATAAAATAATTTAACACTGAATGGACAAACACAGTCCTCTTATCTCTTCAGATACAAATTTTAAATAGTTTACCTGAATATTCCTGTAAATCCTGAGTTTTGTGGATTGATATACAGATTCACTGTGAGTGTATGACCATCGTGATTAGTGGTGAAACTGGCTGCGATGCAATGGGCACCAGCCAAATTCTTTCCATCTGCACCAAATTGGTCAGGTGTGGCTCTGAGGATAACAATCAGGTGTGAGCAGGCACCGTGTTTTATTTAATGAACAAGAATCTATCAAAGTCTGATCCTTAGAACACATGTACGTGGAAGTACAGGGGCAGCCGTAGTCTAATGGTTAGAGAAGCGGCTTTGGGACCAAAAGGTCTCTGGTTCGATTTCCAAACCAGCAGGAAAAATGTGTGGTGGTGGGGGAGTGAGCAGCACCTTCCCTTCCTCCACATTCATGGCTGAAGTGCCCTTGAGCAAGGCACCTAACCCCCAACTGCTCTTCGGGTGCCCCCAATGTGTGTGGCAGCCCATTGCTTTGAGTGTGTGTGTGCTCACTCTTTACGTGTGTGTGCTCACTTTGGATGGGTTAAATGTAGAGGCAATAATTTCCCTTGCAGGATTAATACAGCATAGCAAAAAAAAAAGCAAAATCAAAAAAGTGTATCATGGCACAAAAATGGAGATTTCTGAGGATCTTGGAAACAGAGCTGTAGATGTTTGTCAAGCTGGAAAAAGGTTGCAAAACTTTCTTTAAAGTGTTTGAACTCCACCATTTAATAGTCAGATAGATGAGGAAAATTCAAGTCCATTGTTGACCAGCAAAGACCACTCTAAGAGTAAGGCATGTAATTGTCTGCAAGCTCACAATTGACACCAGGGCAACTTCTAAAGCAAATAAAGGCCTCTGTCACATTTGGCTAATGTTAACATTTACAAATTCACCAACAGAAGAACACTGAACAATGGTGTGCATGGCAGGGCTGCAAGGAATGCAGGGCTGCGACACTGTTGTCTGTCTCCATTTTGCGTTTTGCATTTCCATGATCATTCTAGAAGTCTAATGAAAAATATCAATTGCAGATTACACCATAAATTAAGTTTTTGTTATTTAAATGTGTTATGTTTGGAGAAAAGAACACATAAGACCCTTATTTGATTTTGATTTGGATGTACTGTATTAATTCTGCAATGGAATTTGGCACTGCATTTAGCCCATACAAATTGAGCGCACACGTAAATAGTGAGCACACACACACTCGGAGCAGTGGGCTGCCACATCACGGTGCCCAGTGAGGAGATTGGGGATTAGGTGCCTTGCTCAAAGGCACTTCAGCCATGAAGACGGTGGAACAGAAGGTGCTGCTTGATTCCCCCCTCCGCCACACATTTTCCAAAAGCCTTTTTGTCCAAAAATCCACTTTTCTAACCATTAAGCCAGGCTGCCCCCAATCCCACCTGGGAAACATGGAGGTGGCAGTATCATGATTTGGGCCTGTTTTGCTGCATCTGGGCCAGGACATATTGCCATCATTGATAAAATAATTAACTCTTAATTATGCCAGTGAATTCTAAAAGACAATGTGAAGACTTTTGTCCATGAATTGTAAATCAAGCAAAAGTGGGTGATGCACTGAGGCAACATCCCTAAGCACAAAGGTCATTCATTCAATCCTTTTCTAAGCCGTTAATCCTAATTAGGGTTACGGAAAGGCTGGTGCCCATCTCAGCCGACTTTGGGCAAAGGCAGGGTACACCCTGAACAGCCCACCAGGCCATTGCAGGGCCAAAACACACACAACCATTCACACCTAGGGGCGATTTGGAACAGCCAATTATGCCTAATGTCCATGTTTTGGACTGTGGGAGAAAACCGGAGTACCCGGAGGAAACCCATACAAGCACGGGGAGAACATGCAAACTCCACACAGAAATGCCCCAATTCTGGGAATAAAACCCGGGACCTTCTTGCTGTGAGGCGAACGTGCTAACCACTGCTCCACTGGCACACAAGACATTCCACACACACACACACACACACACACACACACAAAATAAAAGAAATATATATATATATATATATCTATATATACATATATATATATATATAAAAATTAAAGAATAGGTTACTGGAAATGTTTAGTTTCACTTACTGCTGCACAAGGATATCTGAAAGCAAAGGTTCACATTTTCTCAGATTTATAATATTGGATAATTTCCCTCAATAAACAAATTACAAATTATAATTGTTTTCCCCTCTCGTTTGTTTAATTGGGTTCCCTTTATCTACTTTTAGCACTTAATGAAGTTTTAGGTTATATTTATGCATGATTCAAGTATTTTATGATAATGGAACATACCCTCCATGACAGTGGTCCAGTGAAAGTTGGCCTGAGGTTTAAATGTTAATTTAAATTGAAGCAACAGACAAAGACTCATTCTGATCTACGTTTGAAAATAAAACTGTGTTGTGAGATCAGGGCTAGTAGCTACACTTACTCATGAAATACCCCACTGGAAACCCATTCTATTTTTCTGTTTATTATTATTATTATTATTATTATTATTATTATTATCATCATCAATTCATTCATTTTCTGAACCGCTTAATCCTAATTAGGGTTGCGGGGAGGCTGGCACCCATCATCAGCATCATCATTATCATTATTATTATTATTATTATTATTATTATAATTATTAATAATCAATCAATCAATCAATCAATCAATTAATTAAATGAATGAATGAATGAATGAATAAATCCCAGGTTCAGAAGCATTAATTTGATATTTAAATTACTATTTAACAACCATATGAAAATAGATTGCTCATTCTGGCCTAAAATCAGTGCACTCAACTCATGCACACTGTATTCAGTGCTCTGATGGATTTGTAAGGGATTTTCTTCTGACAGATTACGTGGGTGGACTGATGTCAGGAGGCTGTAATATAATTTAATACAAATATGACTTTCCAAAAGAAGTTTCTGAGCTCTGTAGCTGATCCTCACAGAAAACACAATATTAATACTTAAACACCATCCTAAAATTGAGTTTTTCTCTTGGGGCCAGACAAGCACTCACATAGCGAGAGATAACAAGCGATTTGCGTGCTGCTCGTCGCTCCCTGTGTGGATCCAGCTTTAGTAAATTCATTTTGCTTGCCATGTTTGTGTTGAATCGTTATTGGTGTGTGTAATAAATTCCAAAGCACTTTTAGGAATGACTCCTAGCACCTCAATGTAAATCAGAATCACAGAGATGACATCATTACTTACAAAATAACATATTTTAAACATGTATTATTATACTACTTTTTTTTTTAGCTAATTTATTTATTTTGACAGATTTGTTACCGCTGTCCAACACTGCATAATAAATTATTTTATTTATAGCTTTTATCCAGAGTGCCTTACTTTTTTATACAACTGAGCAGTTAGGGGTTAAGGTCCTTGCTTAATGGCGGTGGCATCGCTGGGATCTGAACTCCAGACATTCAAAGTCCTTTTACATCCATAAATATTTCCAATTAAGGTGGTCTAGATGGCTATTTTAAGTCAATTTATTTCTCTTCATGATGTTCAGATAAAATCAACCCTGTTTAATAATAGGTGAGGTCTCTCAGGCACTAAACAGTAGCATGATGGGAAATGATCTCACAAGCAATCTAGTTCCAATCATGCAGTAGTGACCCTGTATACAAGATCCCCAGTCTTTGCAAAATTATAATACATAGCGTGTGAAGGCGTAAATACTAAGTTTAAACCTATTCTCTAACTTCTGACACTGACAGTCTTTTTTCCGAGACCAGCATGAATTCAAGCATTCTCTGTCTAAGGTTAATGTGCCTTTCTGCCTCCAACATATTTCTGACCCCACAAATGTTGCTTAGCAACTTTGCTTGCGTTTGAAGAGGGGTGGGAATGTGAATGGCTAGCAAAAGCACCTCAGGACTCGCCATTATTATTTTTAAAGCAATACCAGTATTCTTAAGGTATTTGTATTTTCAGTGCAAAGTTTGTTATACATCACCCTAGCTGCTAAGGATCCAATGGGTGAGATGCCATATCTATGGGTCAACACTGGCTGCTGGTTATACAGTTCCTAAAAACTCTGGGCATGACTACCAAGGACATTGTGCTTCCACTGTTTCTCTTAGTGACAAAAAAAAAAAAAAAAAAGTTTACACATAAATTATCCCTCATATTAAGTCACAAGATGCAGCATTTCATAAGTAAATGTAATGTGTAATATAATGTAAAATGTTCCCCAACTTTGGTACCATTTTCCATAAAAAAATTTTTTGTCTACATTAAGAGACCTTGTGTGTGCCTACTTTTCTTTTTTTAACAAACACTAAATTTCCAATAATTAAATAGGTTGCCAACTATTTCATTAGTAAAAGTGATCAGTTTTGACATTAGTTGTAGCCCTACTTTAACATTTTTATTTGTTTATTTCTGAATAATTAAAAGTATATTTAAATAATACAAATTAACTTCATTAAGTTACAGTTGAAGTTGCATGACCATAATGCAAAAATTATAAATATAATTATAAATATAACCTAGAGGAGCACTCAGAGTGAAAGGTACCTCTGCCAGGCACATATGGATTACTATAACTTGGCATAATTATAATGAAATGTCTCCTCCTAGTGGGCATCTGATGAACATCTTTGCATATATAAAATATATATATCTTTGCATATATATAAGAGAATAGGCATTTTTCTGGATTTTTTCCCCAGCTTGATCCCAGGCATTGATCAACTGAATGATTCATCCAAATCCATGCATAACTTTTTGAGTCACCTTTCATACATAAAAACAAACAAAAAAACAAACCAACACAGGTAAAAATATAACCTCCAGGAGGAGGTCATTAACTGACGATTAACTAAAGACAAAGCTATGTTAAATAATATCTAATTGTCAGAGCTCTTATCTTATTTGATATACTCACTAGCTCAATAAAATAATTTCTACTTTGTTATTTACACTGGCTACAACGGAAAATGTTTCTAAGATTAAACAGTAATTGAACATTTTTTTTGGCACAGATCTTTATAGTAATCTGAATCTGAGACATATCCCCACAAACTGTATGGATTGATGAATTTTAATGAGGCTGGAACCACAGACAAAAAAAAAATCGCAAGCAGTACAAAAATAGATTATACCTAAAAAGGTAAAGGGATTTACTTTTATATTGCTGTTTGGAGGATTTCTGTGCTGCACATTACAAAAGTATCACAGTATTATTATTTTACTGCAGGAGTAAATGTTTCTCTCCCTTTAAAGATGTTACAATTATTGGCATGCCTTTACATTTATTTTGCATAATGATTTTCAGGTAGAGTGCCCTCCATGATTACTTAGATTAGTAAAAAATAAAAACACTATTCGTCAAAGTAGCTTCATTACACACTAAAAAAAAAGAGAAAACTCCAACCTTTCATTGAAATATATTTATTCAGACAAAAACAAATCTCTCATCAAAAATAATAATTTTTACCAAAAACACATGGGCCACAATTACTGGCAGCCTTGCATATAATTAGCTTAAATAAGCTTCCCATGCCAATAAAAAACCCCAGTCTCCTCTTATAACATCTTATATGATTAGAGAATATAGAGTGGGGCCTCTAAGCTCATACCTTTTTAAAAATTCTCTCCTAATTGTGTCCTTCCACCTTTATTTTGCTATCTGCTCTTAAGCCACAGATTTTTCAAAGGGTTCAAGTCAGGGGACTGCTGTAAGATCCTGCTGATTGGTGACCCAGTTTTAGTTTCCTACCGGAGGCAGGTCATTTTCATGTGGACCATAACGCCAGGTAGCCCAAAAAGTTTTCCAGGTTCTTTGAATGTAAATTAGCCCCACAACAGCACAAAACCCCCACCAGAATTTACAGGTTTTGAGGGCGGCATGATGGCATAGTGGTTAACACATTTTTCTTACAGCCAGAAGGTCCTGGGTTCAAGTCCTGGACTCGGTGAGGATGGTTCTATGTGGAGTTTGCATGTTCTCCCCGTGACTGTGTGGGTTTACTCCAGGAACTCCAGTTTCTACCCACAGTGCAAAGATATGCACATTAGGTTAATGGGCAGTTTTAAATTGTCCCTTGATGTGAGTGTAAGGGTGAATGGTTGTGTGGGTGTTGGTTGTATGATGGACTAGTGAGCTGTTCAGGGTGTATCCCTCCTTCACCCAAACTTGGGTGGGATAGGGTCCAGCCTCCCTGTGACCCTAAAGAATTTAGTGGTTCGACCAATGCGTGTGTGAGTGAATATAATGTTCTTTTCGTTATTATCATATTTTATTATGCCAAACTTACCCAGAGTGATTACTGCCAAAAAACTCTTTTTATCATCATGTTTCAATTCAGAATTGTAGTAAATTGCAGGTGGTTATATTTGTGGTTAACAGGAAAAGAGCGTTTTGTTCCCCCTGGCACACTAATAATCTGTTATCATGGTGCCTGATGGTGGTTTGGAACCTGAAGAGTTCATCCATTTATTCATTTTCTAATCTGATTAATCCTGATTAGGGTCGTGGGAAGGCTGGCGCCCATCTCAGCCAACTCTGGCCGAGGGTGGGGTACACCCTGGACAACTCGCCAGGCCATCGCAGGGCCAACCTCAAGATTTCTTTTTGTTAAAGTGATCCTTAGGGATTCTTTCTGCCTTTTTAACCCTCCTGTGCACTATATGCTGTTGGCAGAATAAACGTGTGCCCTTTTCCAGGACAGTTTTTAACAATTCTGTCCACTTTTCCCCCTATAGGCATTTTCAGGAGAGAAACTATTTTTATAACCATTTCCTGACTTATGAAGGTCAACACATTTCTCCCTTATTTGGTCTGTGTGTTCTCTCATCTATTCCCTGTTGATTGGTGACTAAGAGGGATTCACTGTTGTGCCACCTCATATTTGTACCCCACAAATCAGGAAGTCATTGATTTCTGTCTGAAAGATTTTGCACACTCCATTTAAGTCAAACATTTTCTATATGAATAGAAAACATGCTTCAGTTACATTACGTTCACTATAATTTCCAGGTTTGCCAATAAGCATGGGACATGTGTTTTTTAGTGTCACTAGAGCATGAAAACTTCACATAGAAATGCCCTTCCTCAACCCAGGCCTCAAACCCAGGACCTTCTTGCTGTGAAGCAGATGTGCTTAACCACTACACCGCCGTGTCCCCACCAAGTTTGTAACAAAATCTAGAGAATTGTTGCTGACTTCTGAAGCATGCATTAAGGATGTTTGTGTGTGTGTGTGTA
>JAQMYF010000004.1:8399548-8417827 GCA_030014195.1 Neosilurus mollespiculum
ATATATACACACCATGCACACACTACACCCTTTTGCACAAAATTTTGTTAACATTATTTCTTTTTATTCTACTTATATTCCAATATTTTGTATAAACTAAGAGATTTTTATTTATTTTTTTCAAATGTACAATAATTTTATTACTGGCAATGCCGTATTGTTATCTGTTGTCTATATGACAGTAAAAATGAGACACCTGGAACTAACTTTTTGAAAAGAGTGATAGTCTACTAGATTCAACAGTGTTTCCCTTCAGTTTACGTCAGCTGTTTTAAAAGACCATCACAATGGAAAGCTGCTTCTGATGCTTGTGAAAAAAAAAAAAACATATAGTATGGAGCCTATCTCAGCCAACAATGGGCAAAGGAGGGGTACACCCTGAACAGCTCACCAGACCATTCTTTAACCTTTATATATTTATTCATTTAATTATTTATTTTCTAAGCCGCTTAATCCTTTGGGTTGCTGGGATGACTCTGGGTGAAGGCGGGGTACACCCTGAACAGCTCGCCAGGGCCAACACACGTACGACCACTCACACTCACTCTCACATCTATTAGACGACTGTGCATGCCGGAGGAAACCGGAGTACCTGGAGCAAACCCAGGCAAGCACGGGGAGAACATGTACACAGAAACGCCCAGAGGTGGACGTGCCACCCTGTCTCATAGTTATGTTTCATAACAATGAGATCATTTTCTTTGGATGATGAGTTATGATGATGAGGATGATGAGTTAATGTCTAATTAGTATCAATAGTTGTAATTAAGAGAGATGCCTAAGATCAGTGTTGTTGTCATGGTGAGTGTTATTTAAATAGCTCTGGCTGGAGTCGGACACTTTACCTCACGTGACCTGTCACTGAGACGAGTCCATAGCCTATATGCGTGGGTTTATTATAAGGTCCGTATGAACGCTTATGCGCAGTTATAAGCACATGGATCCTGGGTTGCATGAAAACACAAGAGCACAGTATCTCATAGGAGAAATATATTTATGTGCAGATACACTGACATTGCCAGAAAGGATAAAGAACATAACGCACACCTGTAACATGGTGTACAATAATGAAGGCAAGTTGTAACGGCCTGCGTGAACGCGCTTGGTGTTTGGTCTTTCAGTGTGCACGCGCTCGAGAAGCCATAGCTATTTATTATTTCTCAGTGCACAGATGTGGCCAAATGCAGCCGCGTGCACGAGACCAAGCTAAACGGGATCCACACTGCAACAGTACATCTACCTTTCTGCATGCACAAAACACACACACACACACACACACACACACACACACACGATCTCACCTCTTTAGTGTTCACGACACCCCTGACGTATTTCCCCCAAACAGATCCATCACACATGATGCTCCACACAATGGCAAGTCCGAGAACTCTATCCATGTCCCCCCTACCCTTCTATCCAAAAGTGCGCAGGGAAGGAAGGCTGACGGACGAGACGAAGAGCCGCAGTTCACAGAGCCACAATGCACGCTCCCGACAGCCTTCTGCTCTGCTCATGCACGCGACGCGCTCCCGGGGACAAGGACGCGCTTTTTTCTTTCCGCACAGCACGCGCTGATGTGAAACACACAGAAGCTTTTTTTTTTTTAATTGAAAATTTTTTTTTTTGCATGTTCTTCCCCTGCTCGCATGGGTTTCCTCCGGGTACTCCGGTTTCCTCGAGCAGTCCAAAGACATGCACATTTAGGCTAATTGGTTCTTGACTGTTACCAGATTGCCCCTGGGTGTGGATGTGAGTGCGAATGGTGGTGTGAGTTGGCTCTCCGATGGTCTGGCGAACTGTTCGAGGTGTACCCCGCTTTTATTAATTGTCGGCTGAGATAGGCTGCAGCCTCACCGTGACCCTAGCAGGAGTAAGTGGTTCGGCAAACGAATAATGAAAAGTTAATAAAAGTTCTTTTCGCCGGCTATATATTACTTCTGTGGCCTGGGAAAAAAATGGCTTGATCAATCTAAAATTGTGCAATTCGTACCAGAAAACATTCACAAAATGCACATTTATTATTATTATTATTATTATTATTATTCCTTGATATCAACAAGAACGTCCTGGGTTCAAGTCTCAGGTTCGGCTGGGGTGTTTCTGTGTCAATTTCTGTAAAAATGCATTAATTAATGCAAAAATATACTGTTTTACTGTCAAACACCCCCCTCCCTACCCCACCCCTTTTCAGACTCTTTGATGATGCTGATAGTGGACAAGATGGTCATCATTTACATAACCTTATTTCAGGTTGCACTTTACTGTAACGAATATTTACAATACACTGGGCTAGCTGTGGCCTAATGCTTAGAGAAGTGGGTTTGGGACCGAAAGGGTGTTTATTCAGTTCCTCAACTGGCAGAAAAATGTGTGGTGGAAGGGGAGCCCCTCCCCTTCCTCCCCTTCCTCCAGCATCATGGCTGAAGTGCCCTTGAGCAAAGCACCTAGCCCCCAACTGCTCTCTGGGCACCGCAATGTGGCTACCCACTGCTCTTGTGTGTGTGTGTGTGTGTGTGTGTGTGTGTGTCTGTGTGTGTGCTCACTTTGGTTGAGTGAAATGCAGAGCTAAATTTCCCTTACGGGAAAATAAAATACAATTTTTTTTTTTTTACAATTTTAAAATATTTTATTATATATTGTCGTGGCGAAAAGTGTCTAGTTCATGACGCAAGAGATTCAAATTCATTTTCAGGTGTTTATTTAGCCTTTAGGTAAAAAAAAAAAAAAAGCACACAATCCTTCACACAAATGAAATTGTTCCGAGAGAAAAATCTCGGACGGACTGTACCAGCTTGCACTGGCTTATGTACAGTGCCCACTCCACTCTGATTGGTCTATACTCCTCTAGCTCTAGACTTTGATTGGTTTCTCATAACCTCACATCTCAACATGTCTCAACAAGTCTTGACGTGTCTCAACATGTCCCGAAAATTAAATAATACAATAATCTTACACTCACTTCGGTGAATAAACTCCTCATACAATAGTCACATCAATCATCCAATAATCAAATAGTGCAGTAAATCATACAATTTCACTTCTATAGGTATAATTATTAACAATTTAAATGTATATTTCATTAGAAATCACTTCATCTGACAGGTCTCCATTTCAGATTTACAAATGTCTTTAAATAAAGGAAATATGATCACTCATTCCAAAGATATTACAATTTCTGTACTCATATTCATGTTGATGTTGATGCTGTTAATGATCAATAATTAATTCCATTATGTGATCGGGAAGTCCAGTAATTTGCATAAGATTTATGGAGGACCAATTAGTTGACATTATGACATTTTAGACGGGCAGGCCATAGGCCTTTCACAGTCCATAGGTCCAAATCGCACAGCGCCCCCAGTGGCGCCTGATATCCCCAATTTCCTCCACTTCAATATTTATGACAAAGGGCAATAGTCCTTAGATAGACAAAAGACAATATTTTAACTGTTTATTTCATAAATCACACGTACAACATAAATCACATTTGCATTAGGACACAAAACCACCAAATAGTTTCAGACTACATTTATTCCAATAACAATAAACTCTGAAAAATATATACTAAATTAAGAAAAAACAACCTAAGAAAATGTATATGATCTCATCAGAACAAAGAAAGCAGCAGAACAGAGAAGAAAGCAGCAGCACATTGACCTTTGGATTATATTTGGATTTAGATTTACATTTAGATTACATTTGCATTTAGACTACATACAGTAGTTCTTTATTTTTTGGTAGGTCTTCCAAATGTAAATCTGATATTTGAATTTTTTTTTTTGCCAACATACTCTTTACAGATACATGAAATGTAAAAATCATAAAAAAAAATTATAAGAAATAAACAAGAAAGGGATCTAATAAAACGATTTTCTGATAACTGATGTCTGTTTTGTTTGGACTTCGCTATATATAATTACTAAATTACAAACTGATACACAATTCCTAAACAAAACCTCTTACTCTGATGAAATATATTTTTTCCCATACTACTCGGCAGTGCCTCTAACGGAGGTATATAAATAAATTCTTTAAAATCTAAAATATTTTTATTTTACTAGTTTTCAATACTATGTACTTCTAGCTAATTTCCAAGGCAGGGAAAGCAGAAATACATTCAGGTTCCATTTTCATTTTGCACTTGTGGTGTTTTTAGAAAAAAAAATAAAAAAAATAAACTGTATTTGTTTGCATTTGTGCTTGAATGGTATATTATAGCTTGTATACATACACAGTATATATCATCAGCCTCCTGATGAAACTTGCTATCTCCATTTTTTGCCAAAATAAGATTATGCATGAATACTGGCCGGCCAGAAAAAAGGCGCACACGTGTTGTTGTTCCGTCTTTAGCCTTGCTTACAGCACGTAATCATCATGCTATTGTTTCAACAAACTTAAGTAACATAACATTTATTTCCATCCAGTGTTGGGTTCATTTCTTACTGACGTCTTGAATTGATGAGGGAAAAACTGAACCACTCCATAAAGTCTTCTCCAGCACATCCCCCAAAACCTTCAATAGGGTTAAGGTCAACACTCTGGGGTACCAATACATATGTGAAAATGATTTCTCGTGCTCCCTGAACCACATCAGGAAGGAAAAAGTCCATTGATGTGATAACCTGCTCATTCAGGTTGTCAGCCGACTTCATTTTATTGCCACATTAATGTTGCTGAGCCTCAACCTGACCAACTGGAGCAACAATGCCATGGAGATTACATGCTGTGATCAAGGATAAATGCACTCTATGTAAATATTACAGTGTTTTTTTGGCTTGAAAAAGTTGGTGACTCCATCTAGCTGTTTTGGGGGTAATTATTATTTTTAAAGTTTTTTTGTCATTCCTGAAAAAAGTCAAAAATGGAGATGGTAGGTTTCATCAGGGGAACGACGATACTGAATAGCTTGTCACGATCCATAAAGTGCTGGTTTTCCTAAGAATGGAAGAAACTCACAGACACGGACAAGTCACCTTGACTCACTGATGGCGCAAACACAAAAGTTGCCGTTAATTACAGGACTATCAAGGATTTTGAGGATAACACTTTAAACTTTTAGCGATGCTAACCAGGAAGATTTACAAATTAGAACTAACACCATGCTAATACAGCTCTATTAGAGTGCAGTATAAACCATACTATACAAGCTCACCACGCAGATCACAAATGACGAGGTCGAACACTGTCTCAGAGAACACCACGGTAACAAGAGCGCAAACTGACGGACAGATCATACCACAACACAATACTGATATCATTTTCGAATACTTTTGTAGCAGTTGAGATGAGGTAGCACTTGTGTAGTCCAATAGAAATAGGCATAAGAGTAGACGGCGAACACTAGGCTGCGGTTGTTGTTTTAATCTGGAGAAATATGGTTTCGTCAGCAAGCCCTTTAGATCTATAAAGACGGGAAGGACGGATCAATATCCCATGTGCTCTGGGCAAGCAGATTGCACGTCCAGGTTATTCGTTTTTATTTCATTAGGTTTAGTATTTGGAGCAGTGGCTCATGACCGTAGATTAGAATGAGAAAAGACTTAAACAACATTAAACTGAGAGTTGATTTATGCTATAGGCTACTATCTAGTGCATTTTTTAAATAGAATAAGCCTATAATAGGCTGTTAAGTGTCAACAATATACATTTACACCGTTTATGCTTGCTTTGAGGACATAAATGACATTTAATTTACAAGATATAACTAGTGCAAAACCTATCACCCTGGCAACCTTGTAATGAACCATTCTGTCCTTGGCTTCTCTCCAAGCAGGGGATAGTGTGATTTGCTCCCCAATGGTTTCCCTATTAATGCTTGGTGCATTTTGCAATTTACTGGGTTTGAGTCAAGGGTCCGGCGAGGGCGTTTCTATGTGGCGTTTGCATGTTTTCGCTGTGCTTGTACGGGTTTCCTCCGGGTACTCCGGTTTCCTCCTACAGTCCACAGACATGCACATTAGGCTAATTGACTGTTCCAAATTGACCCTAGATGTGAGTGTTATTGGTTGTGTGTTGTACTGTGATGGTCAGGGGAGTTGTTCACGGTGTACCCCGCCTTGCCCAGTGTCAGAGAGGAAACACCGAGGTGAGCCCGGGACTCAAAGCCAGGACCTTCTTGTTGTGAGGTGGATGTGCTACCAACTACGCTACCATGCCACCCAGTAATTCATGTCAGTCTGAAGTAAAGACGATTAATGTGACTTGAGATGTGGGGGGGAACACATTGGAGTGTATATTTGTCTAGCAGCCTACAATGAATTTATGATTGTCCACACATAAAAGTTGTTGGATTGGATATAAATCTGTTCCGTAACTGCACAGCGTGAAATCTGAAAGTCTGATTGGGTCAAATGATTACACAAATGATGTGCCGAGGGAGCCCAGTTATACCCCTGCTAAATGAGTTATCTAATTGGTTCAAGGTTATTGAAGGATGTTCTTTAAAAAAAAAACAATACCTCCTGGGTTGTCGAAATAGGTCAGTGTGTGGAGAGGTTCCAAAGATGACAATAAGCACAAAAGGTAGTGATAGCCATTGAGTAATAACGAAAACAAGTAAAACGATTAAAGGGGACTGAGAAATGGTACGGGCAAAATTATTTCCTTGTATACCCCAAAGTAATTCCACTTGAAATTGATGGGCTTAAAGTGTGTAAGTACAGTGGCAAGAAAAAGTATGTGAACCTTTTGGAATTTAATGGTTTTCTGCATTAATTTGTCATAAAATGTGATCTTATCTGCATCTAATTCAGTTATTGACAAATATAATGTGCCTAAAATAATAAAAATTTTTTTAATGATCTTTCATGTCTTTATTGAACACACTCATTCAACATTCAAAATGGTAGTGTAAAAAGTAAGGGAACCCTTGGAATTAATAGCTTGTTGACCCCGCCCCCTACCTTGGCAGCAATAACCTCAACCAGGCGCTTCCTGTAGCTGTGGATCAGAACTACACGTTGTTCAGGAGGAATTTTAGCCCATTCTTCCTGGCAAAACTGCTTTAGTTCTGTCATATTCTTTGGACGACTCATTTGTATGGCTCTCTTCAAGTCATTCCATAGCATCTCTATTGGATTGAGGTCTGGGCTCTGACTTGTCCACTCCAAAAGGCAGATTTTGTTTTTCTGAAGCCTTTCTGTTGTGGACTTGCTCTGGCGTTTTAGATCATTGCCCTGTTGCATCACCCAACTTCTACAGAGTTTCAGCGGACATACAGACATTCTCACATTATTCTGAAGAATTATTTTTGATACACTTGGGAATTCATCGTCCTTTCAATGTTTGCAAGCTGGCCAGGCCCTGATGCAGCAAAGCAGGCCCAAATCATGATGCTTCCTCCACCATACTGTATGGTTGGGATGATGCTTACATGATGATATGCAGTGCCCTTTTTATGCCAGATGTAGTACTGCGTGTTCTTTCCAAACAGTCCACAAAACATTTCGCCAATACCGCTGTGAAGGGTCAATGTGCTCTTTTGCAAACTTCAGGTGTGCAGCAGTGTTCCTTTTAGTAAGCATCCTTCGTGGTTTTCTGTCACAGACACCCTGCTTGTTCAGTGTTTTACGTACTGTAGACTCATGAACACAGATGTTAGCCAGCTCCAATGACGCCTTCAAATCTTTGGCTGTCACTCGGGGTTGTTTCTTTACCTCATTGATGAGTCTTCATTGTACTCTTGAGGTCATTTTGACTGGGCGCCCCCTTCCCGATAGAGTAGCCACAGTCCCAAAGTGTCTCCATTTGCAGATTGTTTGCCTAACTGTAGACTGGTGAATTTATAAAGTCTTTGAAACTACTTTATAACCCTTTTCAGCTTTATCCAAATCAACAATTCTTGATCGTAGATCCTCTGAAAGCTCTTCTTGGCGAGGCATGGCTCAGATAAGTGTATTCTTCTTGTGCAGGTTTTTATAAGTCAAAGTAGCTCTAGTTCACACCTCCAAACTCAATTTCTTAACAAGACTCCAGGTATGCTAACACCTGACTCCAAATAGCTTTTTTGAGGTCATTAATTCAAGGGTTCACATACTTTTCCACTAACACTAGGAGGTTTTAATGGTTGCTCTCAATAAAAACATAAAAGGTCAGAATTTTTTCTGTGTTATTATTCCAGGCACATTATATTTGTCAATACCCTTGACTTAGAGGAAGATCAGATCACATTTTATGACAAATTAATCCAGAAAACTTCCAAAATTCCAAAAGGTTCACATACTTTTTCTTTCCACTGTAGATGATAGCTGATACTATATGAATTAGAATTCTGCATGGCAAAGCTTCCTGTGTTTAAAGCCCAGCGATGCTAACATGCTGAAGAACGCGTGTTGAGTTTTTAGAAATTAAAGTAGCTGTGTCACAATTATCTAGCGTCCTTTATAAACCAAATTTCCATTTCCATTTTCCATTACCTTCTTTGATAACCACATCAATGTTGTTTAGGCTAATTTCTGACACTGCACCTTTAATCCAAGATTGGAAGTAGGGTTAAAGTTTCTTTCATTAACAACTACAACACTAAAAAAACAAAAACAAAAAACAAACAAACAAACAAACAAAAAATATAATAAACATTTACTAATTAAAATCTACAGTGATATATATTCATAGCAGGCACTTTTACATTAATTGATTGACAATAGAGACACTATTCAACACTGGAGCTGAGAAGTTCTGGGTTAAGGCCCCAATATTGGCTCTCTGGAAGCTCAGAAGCTGAAATTTCTGCCTTGTGAGCACTAGAACATAACCCCGGAGCGATCGATACACTAATCTACTCTGAAAAGCCATGTGTTTCAATCATTGGTTAGTATTTTAATTTTCAAGACATTCAGCTGAATTATTACTCAAACACTGTTTTACATAGAAATGTTGTTGGATTGATTTCCTAAAACTTGCCTGTAGCATAAGCATGAAGTTCAGTAATAATGAGCCACAAAAAGCTGTATTCTAACAACATTTACACAAATTGAGCTTCAGGTCTGGACAACACAGGAAGCATTTGTTTCCATGCTGGTATTTGAAGGATTCAGAGTCAGAATCTTGACAAAGCAAAACAGTGCAGAGGCAAAGTGGCATTATTCTGTTAACGCTGTGTATGTTTGAAAAGTGCAAGTGCACATGCACAGTCATTTATAACACAAAAGCAGCGCTGTCCTCTCTCACCCCTATTTACTTTCTGCCAAATGCTGATCGAGTATAAATGCTTCCGTAAGACATTACTGCAATGTTATATTTATTCATGTCCTGCTGGTTCATTGCACAGTGATTCTAGTCTCAAGTACTTCCTGTTTATATTTCAGTCCTACTCTCTACACAATATTTGTTTCTTAAATCTCACCTCAAAGCATCAAAGCATCAGCGTTGTTCATCCCTACCCCACTTTCCACCTTTTAAACGACACCCTCTCTTCCATCTTCACTAGTGGTCTTTGGAAAGTACTTGGTAGAGGCACCTGAAGCACAATGATCAGTCCGTTCCAGCTTGCGATGTTTATTGATCTCTGGAGGCAGGTCTTTTGTAGTAAACACATCTCTGATCCTCTCCATGCAGACGTTAGCGGCTTCGTGGGTTTCCTTAGAGAGCTGCGAGAGGCTAAGGAAGCCATGCGGGAGGTCGTCCACTACACACAGTGTCACAGGCTGATGAATGTTTCGTAGGCGTCTGGCGAACATTACGGAGTCGTCTAACATGGGGTCCAGAGCACAGGCCTAAAGGAATTCAGAGAATAAAGAGGACATTAATAAGCGGAATCAGAAAGCATATTTCGTAAGGGTGTAACGCAGGATTAGTATCTACATCTGTTTAGCGCTCTATGTATGCATATGGCGGCATGGTATCGCAGTAGTAAGCATGTTCACCCCACAGCAAGAAAGTCCTGGGTTCGATCTCCGGGCCCGGGGGGGTTTCTGTGTGGAGTTTGCATGTTCTCTAGTGCTTGCGTGGGTTTCCTCCGGGTACTCCGGTTTCCTCCCACAGTCCAAAAACATGCACATTAGGCGAACTGGCTGTTTCAAATTGTCCCTTGGTGTGAGTGTGAATGGTTGTGCATGTGTTTTGGCCTTGCAACGACCTGGCAAGCTGTTCAGGGTGTACCCCATCTTCTCCCAGAGTCAGCTGAGATAGGCGATAGTGAACATCCGTTTTTAAAGTTAATATGTTGAAGGCAGGGAAAATGGGCAAGCATTAGGACCTGAGTGACTGTGGATCTGGGTCAAATTATCATGGCTAGACGACAGGACCACTTAGCAAAAGAAGAAGACAGACTGGTCTGATGAATCTCATTTTCTTTTACATCATGTGGACAACAGGGTGCATGTGCGTCGCTTTAGTGGGGAAAATGTAAAGAAGGCAAGCCACCAAAAGAAATGTGATGTTTTGGGCAATGTGCTGCTGGGAAACCCACCACCAACCAGGGAGAGGCGTAAGCATGCATGTGCCCCGTCGGTGTCACATGTGATGCTGCCATCCGCATCTTTATGAACTGCTGCACATGCACATTCAGGGGCGGCCTAACGCACTGAGGGGAAGCGCTAAACCACCTTTCACGCATGAGCTCCCGGACACCCATGATTTTCTGGTGAGCGATGGAAGTGACAGGGAGCTGAGCATATGCCAGGGCCAACGGATGGCTGCATGGATTTGAACTTGCAATCTCTAGGATGATTGCTCAGAATGATCTTGTCCTTGCACCACTTAGGAGCAGGCAGTAGCTTCTTCCAGCAGGATAGCATGCTCTGCCATACTGCAATCCCCCATCTGTGGGATGTCCTGAACAAACAAGTCCAAGCCATGGAGGCCTAACCTTACAACTTGGTGTAATTTAAGGATGTGCTACGAACTGATGCCGGATCTCACAGCACATGCTCGGAGGTCTTGTGCAGTCTATGTCTTGATGAGTTAGAGCTTTTTGGCGACACAAGTAGGACCTACACTACAATATTATATAATGGCATAATATTACAAACATGTATATCATTATATAAAAAAATATGTCTGTGCAATGAATGAATTTACTCTAATACCACATTTATGAGTCACATGCAAGTAAAACTCTATGTTGGCATATACTTTAAATGAGGTCAGCTGCCCCTGGCGGGCTGCTGAAATAGGCTTACATCATTACCAAGCACAGTCTCTATAGGTCTAAGTGCTAATGTTAAACAACACACCTTTGAGTATATGGAGTTGAATGAAGGGCGGCATGGTGGTGTAGTAGTCAGTACGAGAACCTCACAGCAAGAAGGTCCTGGGTTTGATTCCTGGGCTCAGGCGTTTCTGTGTGGAGTTTGCATGTTCACGCAGTGCTTGTGTGGGTTTCTTCTTGGTACTCCGGTTTCCTCCCACAGTCCAAAGACTACAGTCCATTAGGTTAACTGGGTGTTTAAAATTGACCCTAGGTGTGAGTGGGAGTGTGAATATTTGTGTGTGTTGGTCTGTTCTGCGAGGTGTTCAGGGTCTACCGTGTCCTCGCCCAGTTTTGGCTGAGATACTGTAGGCTCCAGCCTTCTAGTGGGATTAAACTGTTCAGCAAACAGGTGAGTGAGTGAGTTGAGTGCATCATGCATGTATGAGATATATCAATTATCCAATTTTCAAATACAAGTTTATTCTCCTTACAACAGCATCTGATATTTTTTCATTATTATAGATTCCAAATGATGGGTAATTTGTAATTAGTGTTATTATTCATTTTAATTCCTTTTTTAAATGTCTCTCAGGCAGTTCTATGGCTGGCTGAAAAATATTTTGGCTGGTACATTTCTGTCAGTATACCAATTGGCAGATCGACCAAAAAGTTAATTTTGGACTGTGTGAGAGAGAGACAGATGCTTGATTGGGTGTTTGGGTGTGAGATGAATCAACAATGCATTGCTACTTGGCAGTTGTAGTGTATCAAAAAAAATTAATGTTCCTGTCCTCTTGAGTCCAGCAACATTTGAATGGTGAGCACCCCCTGGTGTCTGTATACTTGCTAACAGTCTGCATGTTGTCATGTTCTTTTATCTCTGAAAATTCCTTTCATATCATCATAAGACATCATGAATATCGTTATCATGAAAATGTTCAAAAATACTGTGATACAATTTTAGCTTATATATTTTTAGCCCTAGTTTTAAAGTAATGGCACATCTATCGGTACTTGTTTTGAAGTTCATTCATTCAATCTCTAAGCCGTTTAATCCTAATTAGGGTCTCGGGGAGGCTGGCGCCCATCTCATCCGACTCAAGGGTGGGGTACACCCTAAACAGCTCGCCAGGCCACTGCATGGCCAACACTCACACAACCATTCACACTCACAGTCACACTCATACCTAAGGGTGATTTGGAGCAGCCAATTAGCCTAATGTGCATATTTCTGGACTGTGGGAGGAAACCGGAGTACCTGGAGGAAACCCACGCAAGGACGAGGAAAACATGCAAACTCCACATAGAAATGTCCGAGCCCGGGAATCAAACCCAGGCTTGTTTTGAAGTTGTAAGCACTTTATTTCCAAACTTTGTGATCTTGTCCTGACCTTCATCTTTGACCAACATTCCAAAATCGAATCATCTCTAAAACCCGGGTAGGGAAGTGTCCCCACCAAGTTGGGTGTGGTCAGACAAACAGACTCACAAATGCCAATGATTACAATACTGTCCACAAAGGTAATATCTCTTACCACGATATGAACAGGAGGCAGTCCCTTCAGCATGTGGTCTGGAGCCAGAAGAGGTGACATGTAGGGATTTCTAAAGACAGGTGAGGAATCTACATTCATTTTGGCAAGCTGCTCTGAGCGCAACGGCTCAAAGTCCCCAGGGAACCCCTGTGGGTTTTCCGAGAGTTCGTCTCCATCAGGGGGAGGTACTGCCACAGACAAGATGGAACTTGACACTGAAGGGTCTACGTCCTTGGAGAAAAGTATGCTAATATCCTCTGGCTGGAAAAAAAATGAGTACTGTGAGACCATTAGCAAGCACAGGAGAACACCTGTCTGTAAAACTGTATAACAGTTCCGTGCATACCTTGCTTTCAAGGATTGCTGTGGTGCTGACAGGATGATGGTGAAGCATAAGGTTGGCACTGTGGTTGGCAGTAGAGTCTGTGCTCTTTTGGTTGCTGCTGATCAACGTGCTGGCAGTGTGGGTGACCAGACCATCACATGTGTGGCTTTTTAAAGATTCTCTTTTCACTGAAAACTCAGAGGACGTTTCCGGAACCAAGGGATCAAACTGGGTGGAATCGAGAGTCCCTTCAGATACACTGGTCCTCAGAGTCTCTGAAAAGAAGATCATCAGAATGAACAGAGAGACAATACATTAAATATTTACTACAGCTACAGTATCTGTTACGGTAAAGAATGGCCCAGAGATCGCAACACTGTGTAGAACGGGACAAACATTAATTTATTTCCCTCTTACCTCCTCAATGGAGGCTAGAACATTTGTAGTAAATTATTAATTAACCATCTACTTACTAACTCACCCATTTAAATTGCCTAATAATCCTACTATTAGGGTCCCGGGGAGGCTGGAGCCTATCTCAGCCAACACTGGTTGATGGTGGAGTACACCCTGAACAGCTTGCCAGACCATCGCAGGGCACCACACACAACCATTCACACTCACCCCTAGAAAGAGGAGTGGCAGTAACACACACACACACACACACACACACACACACACACACACACACACACACACACACACCTGCACTTGCTTTGTTGTGGTCCAAGAGTGAGTGGATCCAGTTTGAGGCTCCCTGTCTGAAGCCTTTGAGAAGTAGAGCAGTGTCCTTCCTTACCGTCCCTTTCTCTTTCTCTACCTGCTTCTCCTCCTGAGGATCCAAACCTACACACAGATATATGAATCCATGAGGAAACGATGGAGAATGAAGCTAAAGCATATATCAGTAACCGATTGGTTATATTTCTTTTCTGCATCCTTCTCACTGACCTCCATAAGCACTAAGGCAGCGGGACAGTACGCTAAGGGGAAGTAGAGGATCCATAAGGCTGAGCAGACGGGAAGGTGAGGCACAAGTGGTGAGCATGAAGGCAGGGTATGCGGCCATGATGCCATCCGGCAAGCGTACTCGATGTGCCACAGCCATCATCGACATAGTGATGCACAGGTTACCCCCTGCACTATCACCAGCTAAACACACTCGCTCCCCTGTCCAACCTGAATATTGGAAAAGAGCAAGAGGATGAGTGAAGGAAGAAAAAAAAAGGCAGAACGATCCAACCAACAAATGGCATAAACATTCTAAGCTGCTTAATCCTATTAGGGGTCCCAGCCAACTTTAGGCGAAAGCGGGGTACATCCTACACAGCTCGTCAGAATATCGCAGAGCTAAAACACACACAACGATTCACACAAAAACAGACACACACCTAGGGGCAATTTTGGAACAGCCAATTAGCTTAATATCCATGTCTTTGGATTGCGGGAGAAAACCGGAGTATGCAGAGGAAACCCACGCATGCATGGGGCGAACATGCAAACCCAACACAGGAACAACCTTGCTGAGCCTGGGGTTAGAACCCAGGGCCTTCTTGCTGTGAGGCAGATGTGCTATCCACTACACCACTGCAATGACACAATGAGAGCTGACTTACCCAGAAGTTCGTGGTTCTTGATAGCCCAGCAATAGGCAAAGAAACACTCCTCCAGTGCACGTGGAAATGGGGCTTCAGGGGCAAGAGAATAATCTACTGACAGGATTGGAGCATTCAGTTCCTGGGACCAATTTTTTAGGTATGGCTGGAGAGTAAAGAAAAAAAAGTTATTGCAGTTATTATTTTTTTATTAGCGACATCTTATGTGCTTACCCAGTTCTATGTTTTTGTACACTGGGTAAGCGCACTAGTTGATATATTGTAATGAAGTATGATGGCGCTACAGTATATGACCAAAAGTTTGTGGACACTTGACCATAACACTGTTTCTTAATCGCTGGACTTGGGTTTTGTTCCTCTTTGCAGTTATACAGTAATAGTGGAGCTCCGGAGCTCCATACTCGTTCTCCCACTCTAACCTTGGTGAGGCTTGGTCTTCATGGAGCTCACTGTGTGTGCAGGTGGGATGCTAGAACAGGTTCGAGCCTCTTACTTCCAGTGAAGGGAAATTGTAACCCAACATCAGACAAAGACATTCTGCAAAATTGTGTGCTTTCAACTTTGTGGCACCAACTTTAAGAAGAAGCTGCATATGGGGCTAATAGGCAAGGGCCCATAAACCTTTGACCATGTAGTGTAGTTAAATGCATTAAGGAAATGACTAATTTGTTCTTCATTATGTATTGCTGAGAAAAAAATATCAGGAAGTCTTTTCCTAATGTTTTGGCTATGACTTTTGGTGTTCTATTCATGCACCACATGCAAAATCTAGTATTTGAGTTTGGCAATCAACTTTATTTTCTCCTGAGAGGTTTAACCTTCCTTAACATGGAAGAAAACCAGCATACCAAGCTCTGCCTGCACAGGAAAGGAGCATACCTCATGTGATTTGGAAGTCTGTGCAACAAAACCTCCTCCATGGTAATGTACCACCAGCCAGGGTGATGGAGGACTCTTCTTAATCTTTAAACTCAGAGACAGAGAGATTGAACCTCCATCTGAACGGGATATTGCTAACAGCTTCTCACTGTCCTAGGTGGGGGAGGAAAAAATAACTTGAGCTAAGAGGAAATTTGAACTGCAGACAAAAGAGATTAATCATATTGGTCAGATATTAGTGTTTGAACCAGGGCAGGACGGTGGCGAAGTGGTTAGCACATCCGCCTCACAGCAAGAATGTCCTGGGTACGAGTCCCAGGGTTAGCAGGGGTGTTTCTGTGTGAAGTCTCCCCGTGCTTGCGTGGGTTTCCTCCGGGTAGTCCGGTTTCCTCCAACAGTCCAAAGATGCGCATGTCAGGCTAATTGGCTGTTCCAAATTGCCCATGGGTGTGAATGTAAGTTTGAATGGTTGGGTGTGTGTGTTGGCCCTGTGATGGTCTGACAATCTGTCCAGGGTGTACCCTTCCTTCACCCAGAGTCAGCTGGGATAGGCTCCAGGCTCCCGCAGACCCTAGTAGGATTAAAGCGACTCTGCAAATGAATGAATGAATGATTGAACAACGCCAGACACCAACAATGTGCATGGGCTACATTACCTGTCCTTCCCTCAGCTCACTGGAGATGAGTCTCATCTGAACTGGGCCAGGGCCGATATGGGCCACGGGAGAAGAGATAGTAACCGTATGTTTGGGATCATCCACCAAGGGCAGGTCAAAGCAATCAGGTGGCACAGAGAGAGCACGATTCACCTTTACCTGGGTGGAGGTCATACTTGCCAAGCCCTGGTGCAGAATAACCAAAAGAATACATTTCAGATGCAAAACACTGACTTACTGTAAAGTGCATGAGATGATGTGTTGTAATATTATCAGGTTATACTGACTGCCAAAACTTCGCTTTCAGTGATATTCCAGAATGTCTTCCAGAAATGAACGTCCAAGTTCTGCGTGATTCGCTCATACTCCAGTCCTCTCAGCTCAGGATCAATGGCATACTTCCCAGAGGTGAACAGGGAACTAGCAGCAACACCTGAAAGAAACAGCAACAGGAGGTATGATTTGCAAGTTGCATACTGATACCCAGAATACAATGTACCATCAATAAACCTGGTAAGAACAAGCCATGTGGAAGACAGGTCTAGGAAAAGAGTTCAGAACAAGCAAATTCACACTGAGTACATTGAAGCCCAGATGATTTCATTGTTTTGGTATTAGTGTAATATAGCTGCAAATAAATAGAAATCACCATAAAAGTGATAACACCTGTTGTCCTTTATCAGAGATGTGTGCTGGGACTTTCACATTATTTCTTTACACTGCAATTATAGCAGTCTCATAATCTCTTGTCCATGCGCCAAATGTTAATAAACCCTAAAAATGGCCCCAAGAGGGAGCAAGATTTGCCCGTTTGATACACAGTACTGTATTATTATTAAAACCAAATATATATATATAAAAGGTCATAGTGATCTTGACCTTTTGACCTTATTTTACATAAGGTTCTGTACTATGGCCTGGACAACAACTGTGTTGATTTTCATTAAAAATCTGAGCATTTTTGCTCAAATTATTGTCCAGAAAGCTTGAGTGTCCTCAACTGCAACAGTTGTCCTCGCAAAAGAAAGTTTATTATTTCTACTCAAAGTGAGCAAATAATTCACTGCTGCCATGTAGGATGCTACGTTGCCGGCCAATGTGTGAATAGTTTACAGGGCGCCACCTGTAGGTCTGTAAAAGTTTAATCACCTCAAATTCAAACATATTCATTCATTCATTCATTTTCCAAACCACTTAATCCTACTAGGGTCACGGGGAGGCTGGAACCTATCTCAGCTGACTCTGGGAGAAGACAGGGTACACCCTGGAAAGCTTGCAAAACCATCGCAGCACCAACACACACACAGCCATTTACACTCTCACCTAAGGGCAATGTGGAACAGCTAATTAGCCTACTGTGCATGTCTTTGGACTATTGGACTAAACCCAAGCAAGCACAAGGAGAACATGCACACAGAAATACCCTCGCCGAGCCTGGGACCTTCTTGCAGTGAGGCAGATGTGCTAACCATTATAACACCGTGACACCCTTCAAATTTACACATAAAAAATACAATTCATTTAAAAAAATCAATAAATGTTGAAGCCAGTCTGGTGATGGATTAAGCTGTCTTATTTCTGCAAAAGTTCAGCTTTCCATAATATGATATATTCTTCCAGAAAACCACTGCATTAATCCAGATTTGTCCTCCTGTACATCAAGCGAGAAGAAAAATAGGGCAGTCTGAATTAGACACGTGGGACTATTCCCTCCACTCCAAACAATTTCCAAGAGCTCTGTTTAAACTACCCTCAATCAGGACCAAGCCAAAACCCCAGTGAGAGCACTATAGACTAGTTTTAGAATGGTGTCCTGAGTTAAACTAAGTGTCTTGATCCAGATGCAGCTGGATTTAATCCTTCAAGAATTCAATCAGTGTTATCATCAATGTACTTCATCAACTAGCATTATGAGGCAAAGAGCGAACACTAACTTTATAGTTATACTTAAATTCTAACTAACTCATTTGCTGACCGTTTAATCCTACTATTAGGGTCATGGGGGAGGCAGGAGCCTATCTCTACCAAAACTGGGTGAAGGTGCTACACCCTGAACAGTCCATTGCAGGACCAACACACACAAAATAGTGTTCACATATTTTTTTATTTCTTCACTCGCTAAACCATTCCATAT
>JAQMYF010000004.1:8518674-8531495 GCA_030014195.1 Neosilurus mollespiculum
CCCCCCCCCCCCCCCCTAGTCAAGGTACGCATGAGTCGCACAATTCTTTTAGTATATATTACACTACACCTGAACATCAGCACAAAAACTCACTAAAACTAGATTTCTATATCAAAAATGTGACTTTTGAGGGTTGCACACAGACCGCTGGCTTTAACAGACATGTTTTCATCCCCCACACAAACTTCGTTCATTATTGGGAGACTTCTAATAACCGGTCACGTTAAACTCATCCTACATTTTAAGTAGATTTACACCCCGGTGGTGATGATATATGACCCGTTTCCCCTCTGCTGTCACTTACTGACTCATTTCAGCATACTCTTTATTTTCCTAATCCTTCTCGTGCACAGAAACAGACATAATTACTACAAAGTCCAAAATATTCCCAAACAAGTCGGAGAGGATTTCTCAGAGAGATTATGAACATTTGTTGGGAGAGGGAGTGAGAGGGGGAGAGAGAGAGAGAGAGAGAGAGAGAGAGAGAGAGAGAGAGAGAAAAAACACTCCACTACCACATATGAACAGAAAAGTCAAGCCGAAAAAGTCTGTGAATGCCCAATGCTTTTTATTCTGATTGCGTAGAGGGCTAAATGAGTCACTGGGATACAAGGCAACTGAGAAGCTTTCAGAGTCACATGGACATATTAAGTCTGACTGCAGTTCTCCTCCTCTACTCTTTCAAACATGAGTAATTTCCCTGGCCTCAAACACAGAGCCCTTTTACAGAGCACATACCTGCTTCTGCCACGCAGACCTGCACCTCCACCCAGTTCGCTTGGTATGTGTGCTGTTGCAGTGTTTTTCCAGGGAATTTGCCCACGGCTTCTATGTGTAGCGCTGCACAATGGTTACATCTGTTTTTCACTCATGCCTTTCCTACCGTTCAGTGTCTGTTAGCGCACCCTATATAGCCACCTGCACTTGGGAATATTTCTTTTACACAGCTACATTTGACATATCTTTTCCTTCACCATGATCCATGATATTGGCTTATTACACATGGGTCAACAAATAGAAAAACGAGAGCTCTCTAGATATCTTCCAGGCAGAAATGGAAATAGTAGAAAGTAGGCTGTTTTAGTTTCAGTGCATTACATCATGTCCTGTTTGAGATTAATGGCAGAACTCTGAAGACAACGAGCGCAACGGGAAGATCCAGTGCTCTGTCTAGCTCAAAGCTGCTTAGCAACTTAAACTCTTAATAAACGTGAGTCATTCTGCTTGCTTCCATACAGCCTGCTAGCTAAAAATAAATAAATAACAAATTTCAGTGGACAAAATTGTGCACCTGATTCAAAATGTTTTAACCTCAGCCATGAATACGGAGGGCACCGTATCTTTTTTTTTTTTACCCTACAAGTAAATGAAGGTTCTTTCATGGCCCAAGCATTAAAAAAAGTACTTCTGCTTGATGGTTTTACCGCTGATCCTCCGCGTTGAGAGGAGCCAGTGGAGGTGGCTCAGGCATCTGATCAGAATGCCTCCCTGGTGTGGTGTTTCAGGCACATCCACCTGGGAGGAGACCCCGGGGTTGACCCAGAACACTCTGGCAGGACCATGTCTCTCGGCTGGTCTGGGAATGCCTGGGTGTCTCCCCGGAAGAACTGGAGGAAATGACTGGGGAGAGGGACGTCTGGATCTCACTGCTTAGGCTGCTTTATAGTAGCATTAGCAAAATTTACAAATGTATGCCATGTTACATCGCTACTGTCAGCATTACTAGCTCTGAACAAATTCCTGACCACATCCGTGCACGGATATTTGGTGGGAACACTACCCTACCTAAGTCCCAGAGATGTCTTGATTTTGGAATGTCAAGGTCACAGGGGAAGATCAGCGCACTATTGCAACATTTTGGAGTAAAACATATCCCATGTTAAAATAGAAACTGCTTATATCTGTGCAAAAGTGGTATTGATCCGTAGATGCAATGTAGGACACATAGGAAACCTTACACATGCTTTCAAACAGGTCAAAGGTCAAAATCAACATCAAGATTTTGAACACATAACTTCGAAGCGATAGGACGTTCAAATGAGACAATTAGCTTTGAACTCAGGGCGGAGTTGGCTCAGGGGATAAGGCTCAGGTTACAGATCTGAAGGTCAGAGGTTCAAGCCCCAGTACCACCAAACCTCGAGCAAGGCCCTTAACCCTCAACTGCGCAGATGTTTAGAAATGTAAGTCGCGCAGGATTTAGTGTGTCTGTCAAATTTCATAAATGTAAACTTTAGTGACTTTGAAAGGTCAAACCGTAGCCATTCTTCAAGCGAGAGAATTTTTCCCCCATCGCTAAGTTGGTCATGCCCATGTACCACAGAACATATCAAAAGATGAGCATTTCAAGCACTCTTTTTTTTTTTAAACCTACCGCTATCAGCCTGCATAACAACAATGGAAGACGAAGTCTGTCAACAACACTGATAACCACAAACCACCAGACAATCCAGTGTTTATTCCACACCTCACCTTAACCTCCACTTGACACATTCCACCTCTAAGGATTATATCTACTCCTATTTTTATTTTATTCTATTCTACCCATTCATTTATCGGTTTCCTAATTAGGGTCGCGGAGAGGCTGGCGCCCATCTCAGGTGACTCTGGGCGAAGGTGGGGGTACACCCCAAACAGCTCACCAGGCCATCGCAGGGACAACACACATACAACCATTCACACTCACACCTAGGAGCAATTTGGAACAGCCCATGAGCCTACTGGGCATGTTTTTGGACTGTGGGAGGAAACCCGGACTACCAGGAGAAATCCCACGCAAGTATAGGGAGAACATGCAAACTTCACAAACTAACGCCCGCGCCTAGGAATCGAACCCAGGACTTTCTCGCTGTGAGGCGGACGTGCTAACCACTATGCCACCCATTCATTCTATTTTACTTTTATTTCTATTAATCTTGTGCAGTTTGTTCTGCATGCTATTTCTGCTCTTATATTGCTGCAACATTTGAATTATCTCCTAAGATGAGCACATGGGTAATTAAAGCCTATAATAATATTGGGCCTATTTGCTACATTATCCATGCTGCATAGCAGACACACTTTACGTTCCATGAGTGCTCGTGTAGTGTAGATGCGTCCTGACGTCACTGGGACTGTACACTAGACTACTGAGTGGAACTGGGACTGATACACTTCACAAAAAATGCTTACTATATTGATTAAGATAAACAAAGTAAAGTGCAGCATACTTATGGACACTAAATTAAAAAAATAGACCACAGGGGTCCAGATGTTCCAGCTGAAATAGCCATTTCATAATATTCCAGTATAGAACAAGCACAGCAAGTTTGAAAGCCCCTGCTTCAGCGTGCGGCAAGTAAATGTCCGGAAACCTAATATACAGTTTTGCCTCTGTGACCTTGAAAAGTAGGTCAAGGTCACTCACACACAAACTCATCCTAGCACTCATAGTAGCGAGCCAGCATACCAAGTTTGAAAGCCACAGCTTCAGCATGCGGCAAGTAAACGTACGGCAACTAAAGGGTGACGGACGGACAAACGGACGGAACCCGTTCCTATAGCTCCCGAGCCGCAGATGTCTGTAGATAGAGTTTACTTTTTTTTTTTTTTGCATCCTGCATTAGAGAATACAGCCTTAACATGAAAGCCTGTTCATATCCTTCACCTTCACATACCCTGAAATATACTACCATCAGCTTTTATCTATGGGTTATGGCGGATATGCAGGAAGAAAGCTACAGAAAACAGACAAAACAAGAAAAAACAGATCAAAGTTTGTGAGGTATAAAAAAAATTAAATAAAAAAAAAAACAAAAAAAAAAACCCACACACACACACATACACACACACTCCTATCAAAACAAGGACTTGTTAGCTTTACAACAAGCCTATGCTTGCCCTAGAGCATGCATGCGCATGTGTGTTTATGTGCAAGAAACAGAGGGAGGTATAGAGGGAAGATGGGGGGAAGGGAGAACGAAAGAAAAAAGAAACAGTCTTGGTATCATACAGGAAAAGGAAGTGACGGTATGTTTGATTCGCTTCCTTCAGCTCCAATCAACCTAATGAGTACTTAAGGAACGAATACCTCGTCCAAATATCTCTAATACTGCTGGAGAATATTCTTTCATTATTTTACCTCCTGGACTGATTGCTGTGGTGTCAGTAAGCATATTAGTACAAAAAGTTATTAATACGTCTTCCTTTAAACCTGAACCGGACCAGTTTTCTCTGTTTTGCCAAGCTTCGTTGCTTAAACGTCACATTTTCCAACACGAAGTTCAATTTTCAAGACTCATTACACGGCTAACACAACATTATGCTATGAGGCCCAAACTGTGAATAAGTCTTTCATTCCTTGTACAAATATCTGCAAGCTGCATTTCTAAACCAAGCAGCATTTAAAACTAGCAATTTCCAAAAAAAATTAAATAAATAAATAATAATAATAATAATTAATTGGTGTAAAATTCCATAATAATTATAATTCTGAAAAAAATTTAAGTTCACGTTCTGACAATTAACTTAATTCTTACACTAATTCCAACTTTTGTTTGTTTTGCGGTAGAACAGGTTTGGCAAATTGCTCCACCGGTTTGTTTTTCTCTTGTCATGGTACATGATCTCATAACACATTAGTAAAGAAACCAATCAGAGCCCACGACTGCTCATATCCAGTGGGTTCGCATATAATAAGTACTATTATTGTTCATTTAAAAAATAAAATTCTTGTTTCTGATTGATGAAAAGCCATTAAATAATTCTTGGTATTCTATTACAAGGAGAATTATTGCACCACTGTCATCAGATGATCAAATTATTGCATCATTTCCTTCAAATAACCAAAATATTGCATCACTGCCATTGAATAAGTTGAATGATTGTTTTACGCAATTAGTAAGCGCAACATAGTAAACACAACTGTCTACTTTGAAAATATTTTGAAAGAGTAGTAAAACAAAACAATTACACAATCCGGCATTCATATGATCTGGAGAATTATTCCGATTCTGAGGGTGTTAACAACCCCTTGACCGAATAATTTCTAATATCAAACTTCGCCTCATTCAATGATTTCTTAATGTCTTCGCAATGGACTGGAACATTCACCCATTTGCTGAACCAATTTATCCTAGGAGAGTCATGTCAAGGCTAGAGCCTATCTCAGCCGACTCTGGATGAAGGAAGCGTACACCCTGAATATCTTGCCAGTCCATCGCTATAAGTCCACCGCACACACAACCATTTGCAATCACATGTAGGTGCAATCTGGAACAGCCAATCAACCTAATGGCCTCTGGTCTGTCAGAGGAAACTGGAGCACCCAGAGGAAACCATTACAACTAACCAAACAACTAACACAGAGAGAACGTTCACACTCCACACAGAAACGTCCTCACAGAGCCCGGGACTCGAACCCAGGACCTTCTTGCTGTGAGGCAGACAAACTAACCACTATGCCATGGTGGATTGTAACAGGAAAGCTAAAATTTCTCTATGGTATTTTAGAAGGGTCAGATACAGGAAACACGTGTCTGAAGTATGGCTACAGCCAGGGGAGACATCAGTTCAAAGCATTTCACTATTTTCAAGCTGTCTCACACACACACACACGTCCATTAAAGATCATGACTTTCTTTTTCAAATTTATACTCTTATACTTTATCCCAATAAAGAAGGATAGGTTTATCGTTCATCATCGCTATCAAAGACATCAGACACAGAAATATTTATATTACTATACAGTTATACATGATGTACAGCATGGTGGTGCGGTGGTTAGTACTATCGCCTCATAGCAAGAAAGGCCCCGGGTTCGAACCTCATGGCAGACTTGCCCCTTTCTGTCTGCAGTTTTTCCCGGGTACTCCGATTTCACCCCCACAGTCCAAAGACATGCAGGGTAGGTCAACTATACTCTATCATGCCCTTTGGTATGAACTGAAGAGTGAACGGTTGCTTGTCTTTGTGTTTGTCCTTCAGTGGATTGGCGACCCGTCCTCCACCTCTGGCCTGAGGTCACAACCCCTGATGGATAAGTGGTACAGATAATAGATGGATGACATCCTGTGCTTTATGGTGTCTAACACTGATGCTTGAATGAGCTTAGGGTCATTTTGGATAGGACAGGAAGAGATACAGAGACAGATGATACTTGTGAAGTGACTTAGGAAATAAAGGTTAAAAAAAAAGTGTGTTTGTATGAAATAAAGTAAGAATTAAGATTTTGCTTTTGAAGAACCCCTGTGTGGTTCATATCAACTCATGCCATGGAAGTTTACCTAGAGCTGAGCATTCTCGCCTATTAAAGCTGGTGTTATTGTCCTTTTGCGGTGCAAGTGCAACAACTTAACTCACTTTAGAACAGCTCTTGGATACATTGTATCTCAGCGGTATGACTGTTACATTGTAACCGCTGTACAAAGTAAAAAGACTTTTTCCTGCTAAACTACACTGTAGCCAAACTAACATTCCTCGCGCGAGTCCCATCAGTCAAACCGAGCAACTAAAAAACATTCCGACTAAAAACAAAAACAAAAAACAAACAAACCGTGGAAAATCAACCAGCCCAGATTACCACCCTGTATCCCAGTGCTTTAAAGTAAACTTACCTTGAAAGCGGTGGAGGGAAAATATTCAATAGCGGACGCCAATTATAACGCGCCGTTGAGAAGTTGGAGTAGGTCGCTGGAGGAAACCGCTGCACTGTACACGGAAGTGGAAGGAACCCTTCACGCTAGCAGGCTGCATATGTGGTAGAACCCGGAGACGGTCCAAATGCGCAGTGATTTACTCAACTCACTCACACGAAGGGGGTTTTAAGGGTGCTGTTTCGCCCCATTTGAAAGACTGACACTATGTTTCCCAAACTTAATCCCTCTGCAATCCCTCGCTTCGTGTTTGTTTTCAATCTGAAAACACCGAGCTTGAAATCTCTGTTGGTTCCTATCTGTGTTACAATAAATTCATTCCCCTCCCTGCCGGAGCTCACATACATGACAACAGGGTTGGAGCCACCCTGGTGGAGGGATTGGAGCTTCTCTCCCCCCATTATATGGACTTTTTAATGTCATTTATTCCTATTAGGGTCGTGGGGCACACCCTGAACAACTCACCAGACCACAGGACAACCCACACACAGCCATTCACACTCACACTACCACCTAGGGGCAATTTGGAACTGAAGTTTTGAAACAGCTTAAAGTGCACAGCTTAGGAAACCAGCGTACCTGGAGGACACCCACGTAAGCTCGGGGAGAACAGGCAAACTCTAACCATTAACGCTGGGACTCGAACCCGGGACCTTCTTGCTGTGAGGCGGACGTGCTAACCACTACGCCACCGTGCTGCCCTGCAAACTCAGATAGCTCTAAACATTAACGCCCTCGCCGAGCCTGGGACTCGAACCCAGGACCTTCTTGCTGTGAGAAGCAAGAAGCTTCCACTATGCCACCGTGCTGCCCTGCAGACTCAGATAGCTCAGGGAGATCTAAACATTAACGCCCTCACCGAGCCTGGGACTCGAACCCACAGGCCTTCTTGCTGTGAGGCGGACGTGCTAACCACTACGCCGCAGTGCTACCCTGCAAACTCAGATAGCTCAGGGAGATCTAAACCCTCTAACGCCCTCGCCAAGCCTGGGACTCGAACCTGGGACCTTCTTGCTGTGAGGCAGACGTGCTAACCACTACGCCACCATGCTGCCCTGCAGACTCAGATAGCTCAGGGAGATCTAAACATTAACACCCTCGCCGAGCCTGGGACTCGAACCCACAGGCCTTCTTGCTGTGAGGTGGACGTGCTAACCACTACGCAGACTCAGATAGCTCAGGGAGATCTAAACATTAACGCTCTCGCCGAGTCTGGGACTCGAACCCGGGACCTTCCCGCTGTGAGGCGGACGTGCTAATCACTACGCCACTACACCATTAGCTCGGAGCTCTCACATTAACACCCTCACCGAGCCTGGGACTCGAACCCACAGGCCTTCTTGCTGTGAGGCGGACGTGCTAACCACTATGCCACCGTGCTGCCAAGCAAACTCCAATAGTTTTCTGAAGCCATCCTCTACAAAGCGTCTATACAATAACTTGCACTTGCATGAACAATAAACAGTTCATATGTTAAGGAGGTATCTCACCAAACTGCGAATGTTGTTCTCCATGGTTCACCGACCCAAAAACTTAATGTTGAACAGGTTTAAAATAAGTGCACCATAGCAGCATAGTGGTTGGAACATCTGCCTCATAGCAAGAAGGTCTTGGATTTTCCCTGAGCTTGCATGGATTTCCTTCAGGTGCTCTGGATTCCTCACGAATTCCAAAGACATGCCAATTAGGCTAATTGGCTGTTCCAAATTGCCCCGATGTGTGAGCGTGTATGGTTGTGTGTGTGTTGCTTTGTGATGGTCTGGTGAGCTGTTTTGGCTGTACCCTGCCTTCACCCAGTGTGGGCTGAGATAGGCTCCAGCCTCCCCACGACCCTCGTAATTTTCATGAAAATTCATACATTTGCCAAAAAACTATATTATTAGGGTCACGGGGAGACTGGCGCTAAGTCTCAGCCAAGTCAGGGCGAATACCCTGAACAGCTCATTAGTCTATTACAGAGTCAACACACACACACACACACACACCCATTCACACCTATTTCAGACAGCCAATTAGCCTAATGTGCATGTCTTTGGACTGTCGGCGGAAACCTAAGTACTCAGAAGAAACCCACACAAGCACAGGAATAACATGCCATCTCCACACAGAAACGCCTTCACCGAGCCAGGGACTTGAACCCAGGACCTTCTTGCCATTAAGCAGACATGCTAACCACTACGCCCCCAGGATCAGAATGTTGCAGATGATCTAGATTTGCTATTTCACACTAATAAACACATGCAGGAAAAGACATTCTGGCATATTCCACTCCCTGGTTTTGTAAAAATTTAGGATCCAATAATGCTCCCATCGATACCAATAAAACAAATGAACTGGAAGATGAGATAACAGTTACCTCACTTTGTTAGTGTTCGCACTGGAACTGGTAATGCTAATAGGCTGTTTTACTGAGAACTGTCTCTTAATGCCTGGAGAGGAAACAAACATGGTGACCAGTTTGCAATAGCTAATCAATTAACCATCACCGATAATGATGATGAAATAGAACTATATGGTAGCAGAAAAGTTACTAACAATAGTGCTCGCAGGTGAACTTGCATTCATCAGAACACCTGTGTGAAGTCTGATGTAGCACCACATGCATGATTTTTTTGTATACAGAAGTAGCTTCATTTATTTCAAACACATATAATATAATAAGGGGGGTGGCATAGTGGTATAATTGTTAGCATGTCTGTCTCACAGCAGGAAGGTCCTGGGTTCGAGTGTGGAGACTGCATATTCTTCCTGTGCTTGCGTGGGTTTCCTCTGGGTACTCCGGTTTCCTCCCACAGTCCAAGAACATGCACAGTAGGCTAACTGGCTGTTCCAAATTGCCTCTAGGTGTGAGAGTGAGTGTGAATGGTTGTGTGTGTGTGTGTTGCCCTGTAATTGTCTGGCAAGCTGTTCAGGGTGTATCCTGCCTTAGCCCAGCGTCGGTTGAACACTAATAGTATTAAGCGGTTTGGCAAATGAGTGCATGACTCAAAAACCAAAAACGTAAGTTGGGAGCAGTGAAAAAATAAGTATGTCAGATCATAGATAAAACGAGTACCAGAGAGAAGACTGATAAACTGGTACCAGGCAGATGATGGATGTGTACAGTATGTGAATCAATTTCTTGATATACGAGGGTGGGCTGTAAAGTTTATAGGCTGACCATGGTGCAGTGGTCGAACTTGACCAAATGTGGTTTATTTTTTAGCTGTACATGGCTCCCCTTGGTACAAAAGCTCTCATCCTGATGGTGAGCTGGATGATGAACATTTGTACGATGTACTATGAACATTTCAGCACACCTTATTATTATTATTATAATCACTTTTACTTAGTGAGTAATACTCACTTACTCTCACTTTATCGAACTGCCTGCTGCTTACTAGGGTTGCAAGGAGGCTGGAGATCACATTATCTTAATAATACAGGCTAGTACTTCAGCCTAATATTATAGGATAAAACCAAAGGTGAAAACTATAGGCTAATACTCTAGCCTAATATTAAAGGCTAATAATACTATAGGCAAATATTTTAGCTTAATACTATAGGATAATACAACATGCTAAAACTAGTCAAGTCAGTCAAGTCAAGTCAACTTTTATTGTTAATTCTACAGCATGTACAGGACAAACAGAGAATTAAAATTATGGTTGTCTCTAACCTAGGTGCAAGAATAAAAAGAGAGGATTGAGGTAGCTTGTGATCTGGTACCAGTGATTAAAGTGCATGTGCTTGTTCCTGATGTGCTGATGGAGAGGGAGAGGGAGTCAAAAATTCAAGTGTTAATGAGGAAATTGGGGGGGGGGGGTGCTAGAGTCCAGAGTGTGTGTGTGTGTGTGTGTGTGTGTGTGTGTGTTTGTGGAAGAGATACAGAGCGGGGAGAGAGTTCAGCATCCTGACAACCTGGTGGACAAAGCTGTCCCCCAGTCTCCTGGTCCTGGCCCGCAGGCTCCACAGTCTCCTCCCTGATGGCAGCAGGCTGAAGAAACTGTGTAATGGGTGGGTGGGGTCCCTGGGTGGGGGTCCCTGGGTGGGGTCCCGCACGATGCAGATGGCTTTCCGGGTGAGGCGAGAAGTGTAGATGTCTTGTAGGGAGGGCAGAGAGGCACAGACGATCTTTTCAGCTGCTCTCACGATGCGCTAGAGGGTCTTCCTGCAGGACTCGCAGCAGGCACCGTACCACACGGTAATGCCGCTGGTCAAGATGCTCTTGATGGTGCTTCTGTAGAAGGTGGACATGATGGGAGCCGGGGCTCTAGCTTTCCTCAGTTTGCGGAGGAAGTAGAGGCGCTGGTTCGCTTTCTTGGCCAGTGATGTGGTGATAGGCTAATTCTATAGGCTAATATTTTAGCCTAATTCTATAGGATAATACAACAGGCTAGTACTATAGGCTAATACTATAGACTAATACTTTAGCTTAATACTATAGAATAACACAACAGGCCAAAACTATAGGCTAATACTATAGGCTAAAACTATAGATTAAAACCATGGGCTAACACTTGAGGCTAATACTATAGGCTAAAACTATGAGCTAATACTAAAGGCTCTGTGTGGCAAATGGTCATGAGCTTATATTTCAAGTCATACATCTATTGAATGAGAATGAAATTATAAACCTTTTGCCAGTTGGCAATTGCATTACTGTCTTTCAGGAGAAGTTAAATTAACCTCTCTCCTCTCCCATGGTTACCTCCCTTCAGGCCTCTCGGAGAACCCACAGCTTTGTCATTTGTTAAAATGATTGTTCATACTGCCACTAGGTAACACTAATGATACTGAATCCTGCATGCTGTACTCATTCTCTCAAAGTGCAAGCACTCTATAAGTGTATGCTTGAACTTACCTGCCTGAAAAAGAATGCTACAAATAAAAACCATGAAATAAATAATTACTAATAAACCTGGAAATGGAAAACATAACAAAAGGGTTTTGCTTTACATCAATACTCATTTGATCAACATATCTCTAACATCTGTAACCTTTTCTTTTGATATAGTGACAGAGCAGCATGGTGATGTAGTGGTTACTACTTCCGCCTCACAGCAGGAAGGTCCTGGGTTCGAGTCCCAGACTCGGTGAGGGTGATTCTGTTTGGAGTTTGCATGTTCTCCTTGTTCTTGTGTGGGTTCCCTCAAGATACTCCGGTTTCCTCCCACAGTCCACACTGAAAAAAACAATCCTTTCACTTTACTTAATTTAAATGTGTACATTGGTCCCACTTAATCAGAATGTGGCCAAGTGACGTGACTTATTGAAAATCGGGGAAAAAAATCCCGTCAGTTGGCCACATTTTGTTCATGTGGGACCGATGTACACATTTAAATTCAGTAAAGTGAAGGGATTATTTTTTTCAGTGCAAAGACATTAGGCTAATTAGCTGTTCCAAACTGCCCCTAGATATGGTTTTGTGTCTGTGTGTGTGTTGGCCTTGTGATGGACTGGCAAGAAACTCGAAAATCATGCAAAAGTTCATTTATTTCAGTAATTTAAGTTAAAAGGTAAAACTAATATATCATATACACTCATTACATGCAAAGTGAAATATTTTTAAGCCTTTATTTGTTATAATTTTGATGATTATGGCTTACAGCTTATGAAAACCCCAAATCCAAAATCTCAGAAAATTTGAATATCACATGAAATCAATAAAAAAAGGATTTTAAATACAAAAATGTCAGCCCTCTAAAAAGTATAATCATGCATATGTACTCACTACTTGGTTCGGGTCCCTTTTGCATGCAGTGTGGCGTGGCATGGATGCTATCAGCCTGAGGCACTTCTGAGGTGTTATGGAAGACCAGGATGCTTCAATAGCGGCCTTCAGCTCTTCTGCATTATTTGGTCTCATGTCTCTTATCTGTCTCTTGGCAATGTCCCATAGATTTTCTATGGGTTTCAGGTCAGGCGAGTTTGCTGGCCAATCCAGCACAGTAATCCCATGGTCATTAACCAGGTTTTGGTACTTTTGGCAGTGTGTGCAGGTGCCAAGTCTTGTTGGAAAATGAAGTCAGCATCTCCATAAAGCTTGTCTGCTGAAGGAAGCATGATGTGCTCTAAAATGTCCTGGTAGACGACTGCGTTGACTCTGGACTTAATAAAGCATAGTAGACCGACACCAGCAGATGCCATGATCACCAAATCAACACAGACTGTGGAAACTTCACACTGGACTTCAAGCATCTTGGATTG
>JAQMYF010000004.1:8540822-8552883 GCA_030014195.1 Neosilurus mollespiculum
CTCTCTCTCTCTCTCTCTCTCTCTCTCTCTCTCTCTCTCTCTCTCCCTCCCTCTCTCTCTCTCTCTCTCTCTCTCTCATAGACTTACATTTATTTCCTGGAGATTTATGTAAACCCCAACCATAACCAGTACTTGTTTAACTTGTGGACAAAATGTAGCTGCTTGCACTAATCACTAATAAACTCTCTCCTTTAACCAATAGACTGTTATGAACATACCTAACAACCTCTCTCTTTCTCTCTCTCTCTCTCTCTCTCTCTCTCTCTCTCTGTATTTTTTGAGTTCCACATGCTACTTCTGACATATCAGTGATCCTGATCCTTCTGCTTTCTGAATACTGTGATCAGTCCTGATGTGCTACTACTGGTTGGAGTTCTCATCTTAGAAAGCCCCTTGCTCCTGCTGACATATGGACCTAAATATACACTCAGAAACTGTGAAGATGACTTTTCACTGCCGGTGATATAAACTCTTTTCCTAAAATGATTTAAGACTACAGTTCCCATTACAGTTATAAGATAACCAACTAGACTTCATGTTAAACTATAGTGAGGTTTCTGCTACATGGTTTGCATTTTTTTCTGGTTTCACCCAAATGAGGATGGGTTTCCCTCTTGAGTCTGGTTCCTCTCAAGGCTTCTTCCTCGTATCATCTGAGGGAGTTTTTCCTTGCCACCGTCGCCATGAGCTTGCACAGTGGGAATGTGTAGGGTTTACAGAGAAATGTTAAAATTCTTTACCAAATTTGTTTATACTATGTAAATTTGCTTTGCGATGATGTCAGTTGTAAAATGCGCTACACAAATATAACTGAATTGAATTGAATTAACTTAACACTAACCCTTACCTTAAAACATGTTTTCACCTTAAAATGAAATGAGTATATTATAGGGACTTACATCTGTTCCCAAAAGGAAGATGAGACAAGTCCCCATAATGTGACTGTGTAAATAGATTAAGGTTCCTTAAATAATGATGAATACCTAGATCACACACACACACACACACACACACACACACCAATGTCCTCTAACATAGTTTCTTTTAAAAATATAACATGTGTCTGAGACTGACTGTACAAAATATTCACAGAAATCTGTCTCACTAAAGAACTAACAGCTGCTAACTAAAAATGTTCTCAATAACTGAAAGGTCTCATATGCATATTGATTAAGTGATATTTCTACAGTGTAACTAGAGGCATCGCAGTAAACCTCATGAGGTGTAGAAAACAGAGCTCTTCTCAGTATGTGGCCAAAATACACATCAGACATATCATCTGAAGTGATTCATGATATTTAAATTATTATAATATTATATAGCAGCGGCAGAATGAAAGAAGTACAAAATAATGGCATGTGGTAATCTTGAACTGTATTATTTCTTGTCCTTGAATTCATACAATATTAAACTGTACATTAGACAAATCTGAACTCTCCCACAATCACATCTCAATCACACCCCCAGAATAATGTTTATTGCTTTTAAAGATATTTTTTAAACCTCAGTTTTCTTTCCATTCTTTTCTTTGTTTTTTTTTTTAGTTTTACAATATACAAACAACAAATAAACCTTACTGCAAAGAAAATGTCTCTTTTTTGTTTTTTCCAATGTGTACACACAAATATACAAAGGAAGGAAAGTCTATATACACTGGAAGTTTATATATTATACATAGACATAAGATCTAAAATGCAACTAGGCAAGTTAATTTTCCTGTAGACTATGAATATAATGTTGTGTTTGTTTTCTGAGAAAACGGTCGCAGTGATTTTATCAACTATCCTTTTTTACATATTGCATTGCTTACTTAAACCAGAGGTGTCAAAGGATTTCCGCTTAATCGTACTAGGGTCGCAGGGAGGCTGTAGCCTATCTCAGTCTACAGTGGGTCGTAGTGGTACGCCCTGAACAGCTCTCCAGACCATCACACACAACCATTCACTCGCACACTCACACTCACACCTATGGCTAATTTGGAACAGCCAATTAGCCTAATGTGCATGTCTTTGGAGTGTAAGGAAACCCATGCAAGCATGAGGAGAACACACAGGTACGCCCTCACCGAGCCCGGGACTCGTACCCAGGACCTTCTTGCATGTGAGGCGGGCGTTTATGCTTCCGTGCTACCCCAGGAGCATCCTATTTCTTAGTAAGTAAACCACATAGCTTGTCTCTGACAAGGAAAAAGAAAGTAAATAAAGGAAAAGAGGATAAATACCCAAACTAATCATTTTGCAATGCAGATTTCATGGTTGCCACTTTTGAATAGGCGTTCAATGACTGTTCGGTTCTTGATGACCTTGAAATTTACTTGAAATAACCATCTCTGAAAATGAGTTTGACACCCCTGGCTTAAACAGATAATTCTCCTGCCATTTAAAAGTTCAAATCACTTGCTTTGCATTTTTTTTTCTGCAGCTGCTGCATTACTCAAAATATTTCTCCGGAAAACAAAGTGCAAAATCCCAATATTACTAACATTACTGCAAACCATCACTGGGGGAATATAAACCATTAAAAAGCACTGTTGGAACACTAACCTTCCTCCATAAAGTCATTCTCAAATATTTCTGAAAATGTCTGAAGAGTATAACTAATGGGATGCTTTATGTTTATACTTTTTTCCCCATCTCTTTATATATTAACCACAGGAAACAAGTGCTATCTTTTAAAATGCAACTACAGTTGTCCCCAGCATCTATAATTATTTAAATACAGAATTAAATCCCACCAGTACATCAATCTCATAATAATAATAATAATAATAATAATAATAATAATAATAATAATACAAATGAAATGCTTTATATACAATAATAAAATATATAGATGCAAATTTAAGCACTTTCTTACTCAATCTCTCATTTTTATAGCACAAAGAACATAGAACATATTATCTATTCAAAAATAAGACATTTGAGCATGACATGAACTTGAACAAATGGATAAAATCACACAGATATTTGGAGGTGTTTGGGGGCAGATGTCATTCCTTCAAAGGACAAATTAGTAAAATTACATTCACATACAATCAGCTTATCTGTAAAGCGGACACCTCACCACTAGATGTCTGTGTTTCATCTTGGATCACTTTTGTAAGCTGTCATACACAGGAAAAAACGAGCGCAATTAAGTGCTTTACTGCATCACGGATGAATTCTCTTTAAACTGTTCGGTTATTGTAGTTCGCTTTGCATTATACTGCTTGAATATTGTGCTGCAGAATTAATGCTTAATGATCATAGTAAAAATTCTCTAGGATTTATGCTCTACACCTAAATCAGGCCACTTTAACTGTAAGCAGTCCAGTGACCCAGTGTGTATATGTATGAAATAATGGTGAACTGCCACTAATTTAATTTATATTACAATTTGCTGCAACAACAACCAAAAAAATCATATAAAATTTTTCCACCACGATGATTTTAGAGCTGGGTGGCACTGTGATGTAGTGGTTAGCATGTCCGCTTGAGAGCAAGAAGGTCCCGGGTTTGAACCTGTACCCACAGGACTATTTGCACTCATATTAACACCCAGGGGGCAATCTGGAACAGCCAATTAGCCTAATGTGCATGTCTTTGGACTGTAGGAGGAAACCAGATTACCTAAAGAAAACCCACGCAAGCACAGGGAGATCACGTATACTCCACACAGAAACGTCCACGACGAGCCCAGGACTCGAACCCAGGGAATTCTTTCTGTGAGGCGAACGTGCTAACCACGACACCACCATGCTACCCCAAATTCAAGTAGGGAAATATATTTAAATAGACATAAATTAAAATATCCAGATGAATACACTCTCAAAAATGGAGGTAGAAAATGTGAACCTTAAAGAGTACTAATGCTTGTCACTGGTGGAGTACTCTTTTAAAAGACCCTTCACTACTGGACCTTTTTTTTTTTTTTTTTACCTTATTGTATTATCTGCTAATTAATAACTAAGTAATTAATAGGCTATACATTTTGGCCCTTTTCTTGTAACCCTCTGCAGGGACCCTTAGTGGTACTAGTCACATGGTGCACTTCTGGTCTCGTAAAGAATGACACTATGCTTCTGCGAGAACATTTTTCAAAAGGGTACCTGTAAGTACAGATAGGTTCTAGTCTTGTATCTCCATTTTTGAGAGTGTATAGTGTCATAAATTAGGGATAGATATTTATTAAGGGTGTTTATTCAAAATAAAAGTCTTTTCTAATTTGAAATAAATCGTCCAACAAAACAGAAGTGCAACAGAACAAAAAAAAAAGTGTTATAAACATTCAGAAAAAATAAAATACACATTTATTTATACGGTATACGGACAAAGAGATAGAGGCAGAGAGTGCTCAATATAACCAGCATCTAAACAAAGCATCTTAAGTATGAGTAAGTTTGAGAGTCTCTGTTTCTCTGTGCTGCTCAACCAGAATGAGGGAAGGAGAAAGAGATGTTGGAAGAGATGGTGGAGGAGGAGTTGAAGGTACCAGGCTTTTAAGAGGATGAGGGGATATAGGAGGAGGAAGAGAAGAGAGCTGAGGTAAAGTTCCACCCAGACCTGCAGTCTTGGCTTCGGGAATGTGAGGTCGGCCTCCCATCCTATTCTCCTTCCCTTGGCTGGCATGGAAGTCTGGCTCGTTTTCATTCTCTGAGCTGCAGTCACTTAGGTCTGTGATTTCCAGCTCAGAATCCGACCCTGGGTCCTGTTTCATTCCAGCGCGCCGATCTGAAGGACTCTGGATGCCTCCTCCACTCCCTAACCCAAGTGATCCCAAGCCTAAACCTAATCCCACCCCGATCCCTCCTCCACCTATCCCTGTGATATTAGTGTTCTCTCCTCTATCCCTCTCATTCATACCAGGACCCAAAATACCCAGCTCAGTCCGGCCTTGAAGTAAACTACCTGGGTATGATGGGATGCAGAGTCGTGGTGCCTGACCACCCACTGAGCCGTTGGCTCCGCCGGTTTGAGCACGCTCGGTTCCTGCTGTATCCCCAGGAGGCAGAAGAGAGGAAAACGGATGTGGGAGCTGTGCCAGGCCAGACTGAAGTGGATTTGGATAGAAGTGGGAGGGGTAGATCGAGCCTGGGGGAAGTTTAGGGCAGTTGTTGAGGGATAAAGCCCCAGGGAGATATGGGTTGAAGCCCCAAGAGTAGTCAAATGCAGGGTTACGGGGGTATGGACCCAACATGGAGGGGGGTTTGGAGTAGCAGGGGGCTCCTGTTGGAGAAAAAGAAAAGAAGAAAAGGGATTAAAAATTGTTTAAAGAAATAAATTACCCAGCAATTTTCCAATACACATATAGCAGAGCTCACATGGGATGGTTCTGACGGCATTACACTGCGGGTCCAAACCATGTTGGACCGCAGTGACATCATCTTGACGCCGTGATGGGGTTTGCCGTCAAACAGCACTGACCACCATAAGCCGTGTGATTTTCAAAATGCTTGCAATTACACGACGGTTCGCAAAACCGTGTACCACCGTCTAGCTGCCTTGTGGCTGACGCATTGTTACCTTTCGTTCAATACAACCACATTAAAACCTATTTACACCATGTTTTCACCTACTGCTTACAACTGTTTTGCCGCACCACCTACACCGCACTTTTAAGCTGTGCTGAACCGCCTTCAAACCCGCCCCTGCGTGAGGCTGTTTTGCCACACCGCCATCGTATTAGTGCTGAACTCTAGTCGGAACCGCCCCCGTGTGAGGCATGCTCAAATGGAAAAAAAAAAATGATAAGGAAAACATTTTAGCTGAAAAGGTTGGGAAAGTATCTACAGAGCTGCATTAATTAAAACACTTGTTGGATAAATGACTTCACAACTGCAAACACGCCCTGTGTTTCCTTCCTCCACATTTTCCTCACACCCGCATACCTTCTCTCCCTTTACCCTTTCTTCTCTTACTCTTCTTCTCTTTCTTTCTCTCTCTCTCTCTCTCTCTCTCTCTCTGCCTCTACTGTTATTTGCTATGCAAGCCTAATTTGACAGTGCTAGAGTCTCTCTGTGTTCTGGGCCAGGAGTAGCTTGCAGACACATGAATATTGAATCAGTCAGGCAGGCCTCGCTTGCTTATGAAAACACAGTAATGGACGCCCACAGGCCACAAACTGAAGCCTGCACCCTCAATTAGGACCTTCCTGCCTGGGAAGGGATTAGGACAGGGAGGACACATGGGAGTGAGATCAGGGTAAAAAGGGGAGGAGGAAGGAATAGGACCTGAGGACAAACAAAGTAAGGGGGGCAAGTTGGGGTGGAGAGATATGTACACAAACACACACACACACACACACACACACACACACACAGACATGTGCTCTGCACCAACACACATTCTGATGCACTGATGCTTTAAAGCACATGTGGACTGGAGACAAAAGGAGTGTACACACACTGACACGTTTATGACCTCTCACAGAAACGTAGCCTTTGAAATTCAAGTGTGTCGACTAAAATGCAAATGTAAACTTACATTAACATGACAAACGAACGCCTCGTATGGTATCAGGATAATGAGTGAAACATAAAACCTCGTAAAAACATAGCACATCGTCTTTCGGTGCAGATATTTCTTTTAGATATTTAGTTCTTCTGCATGTATCATTGATTCTCACACCTCGCAGAACAACATAAAAAATTACACAAGGCGTATTGTGTGAAATAGAGGCGGCACAGTGGCGCAGTGGTTAGCACGTCTTGGGTGTATCGCAGGCACGGCGAGATCATTTCTGTGTGTAGTTTGCATGTTCTCCCTATGCTTGCATGGGTTTCCTTCGGGTACCCCGGTTTCCTCCGACAGTCCAAAGACATGCACATTAGGCTAACTGGTTGCTGCAAATTGCCCCTAGGTGTGAGTGTGAGTGTGAATGGTTGTGTGTATGTGTGTTGGCCTGCAATTAAATATTTAGCTGTTAAGGGTGTACCCTGCCTATCATCTCAGCATAGTCGGCTGAGATAGGCTCCAGCCTCCCTGCGACCCTGAAAAAGGAGAAAGCAGTTTGGCAAATGAATAAATGAATGAGTATTGTATGAAAAGTTACAGGCTTAGTATGAGAAGTGGGGTTTGTGGAGGTGGCTTTTCAAGCTTTTACACTCTGTAATAGATTATCAGATCAGTGAAGGTATCAGGTTTAAAAAAAAATTTAATTAAAATCCGGTACTACGTCTTAGATATATTTAAAAACTCTATTATGTACATATGAAGCTTTTTATTCATGCAATCTAAATTGATTTAGATTGATATTAATCCATTACAATAAATTATTTAAATATTTAATGAATGTATGTATTTATTACATAGTTATTATTATTGTAATTGCATACTGTAGGTATATTTCTAATTATAAAGGATAAAGTTAGAAAAAACATGTTTGTTATATAGATGTTGTATGAGTGACATATGATCCAATATCTTCTGATATGATATAATTACCGTATGATGCACTGATGTGCTTACCAAGGCCAAACTCTGGGACCCGGAATCCTAATTAGAAAGTATCTTATGTAAATGCAAAACCAATCTGTAGCTTGTATATGATATACAGTATGTTTCATCTAATCAAACGGGTATAAATAAATTAAAGCTTCTATGAGCAAGCAGGGAGAAGGAACAGAGCAACTCAATGGTGAATCTCTGAACATATACAGGACAGGTAAAAATCTTTAGATTTAGACTTCATTTGAAGATGTTGATTTAATATAGCTTTAAAATTTTTTTCTTTTTTATTTAAATAATTTGAAGCAGCAATCAAACATTTTTTGTTGGAAAAAAAACCTGACAAACTCACTGGAAAAATAAAAATAAGACAAATAAGATTTCTTACACTTAGCGCATAATCATTTATTACTACTTCTACTACTTTTATTACTACAGACTGTTTTATTATTATTATTATTATTATTATTATTATTATTTTTAACATATTATGATTTTTTTTTACATATTTTATATAAAAACTGTTAAAGCTCTATATGTACTCTATACTAACTGTATTATTAATAAACTATCATATAACATTATGTAATAATATAAATGATGCAATATAAACATAATTATAATTTGTAGGAATTACATTCTGCTAATAATATTTATAGTATAATTACAATTATAATAACTCGATATTATAAGTGAGGTGGTCTATATTTTAAACTGATTATAACTTTCAAAACAACAAAAATGTAATTTTTATGAATTATGTTGTAGATTTCAGGACATAATCATATATATTGGGGAATTGTATTTCCTTTCTAACAAATAGCAAATTAACTTTGGCTTTGAGAACAACATAACACAAATTAAGCATATAATAATAATAATAATAATAATAATAATAATAATAATTATTATTATTATTATTATTATTATTATCATAATTTTTATTATTGTTGTTCTTAATTACAATGATGTTATTACATTGTAATAACATAATACAAATTTTATATATATTTAAAGACATATATTTACAAAATATGATATTTATATTTTTAAATATTTGTACATATACATATCTGCATGTTCCTAATGATGACAGTCTTCATATAATTAAAAGAAAATCTTTTATGTCCCACTCATCCCTGCACTGTCCATCATTTTCTTCTTGTGTGTTTCTCTCTCACCTGAACCAAGGAATGGAAACGTGTCCAATCTGAGCTTATCGCCCTCCGGGCCTCCTGTTGCACGGTCAAACAGAGCACTTCCACGGCCAGAGTCAGGCAGCCGGGGGAATAAAGACTGCAAGGCCTGAGAGGTTAAAAGTAAAGACAAATGAACAAAAAGGACGTGTGTGAGTACAGGTGAAGGAAATCAAGGAAAAAAAGTCAAGGAGGAACCCAAATCTAGAAGAGTTCTTTTCTTTATTAGCTCTTCTACTGTTCCTAGTGTCAGTGGGAGTGACAACAGAAACTCTCTTTTTTATTTAATACTATCATCCAGTGATCAGAAATATCTGTCACTTCTCATGCTGAGCAACTATCCTGTATTCACTGCTGAACCGATCTAATATTCTCTTTCTTCTTTAATTTCTTATATTCCTTTTTTCCCCCAGTATCAATACCATCAATGAATGCACCAGCCGAGGTGAAAATTAGATAGTGAGGATAATGTCTTCTTTGGTTTTTAAGGCCACTTAACTCCCACTTTGACTTTTTTCTCTTTTTCCCATTCACCGTCTCTCAGTGCTCATCATCTTTATTCCTTCTCTCCTTCTGACTGTTTTTTTCTGGATAACTTTTACACAGTGCTCATTCATTCATTCATTCATTTTCTGAACCGCTTTTTCCTAATTAGGGTCGCTGGGAGGCTGGCGCCCATCTCAGCCAACTCTGGGCGAGGGCAGAGTACACCCTGAACAGCTCGCCAGGCCACCGCAGGGCAGAAACACGCTGACGGCTATGCAGCCTACTCTTGACGAAAATCAGCTTTTACATGCCTCTCACCACAGACAGTGAGAGACATGGCCGGCCGTTGATAAACCAGTTAGCTGTACTGGGGGGTCAGCAGTGACAACCCGTTGATAGTGGGGCGTGAACTTCCGACCTTGGGATCAGTAATCCAGCACCCTACCATCGGGCCACCACTGCCCCTACACAGTGTTCCTAATTTTTAAATTGAGTCTCATAACCACATGTAACATAGTTAATAAATCATTCATTTATTCATTCCTTTCCTGAGCTGCTTACTCCTTCTAGGGTCCCGGGGAGGCTGGAGCCTATCTCAGCCAACTCTGTGGAAAGGTGGGAACACCCTAAACACCACAGAATCATTCACATTCACAGCACAACAGGGGCAATTTGGAACAGCCAATTAGTCTAATGTGCATGTCTTTGGACTGTTGGAGGAAACTGGAGCACCTGGAAAAAACCCACGTAAGCACAGGGAGAGGATGCAAACCCCACACAGAAATGCCCTCGCTGAGCCTGGGACTTGAACCCACGACCTACTTAATCTGAGGTGGATGTGATCCACTACACCACCATTCCACCCTTAATAAATCATGTAATTCATCATAATGATCATAATTTATAGGCACATTGCACACCTATGTCTTACTCTAAGCTCATGATCACCCTCTTCCTTACCTTAGATTCAACCAGTTCTGTCTGGTGGTGTGCTGAATTTCCAAGACTGCTCTCATTGTTTTTCTCTAAAGCTACCCTTAATAGTTTGTTTTCATTTTCTAAAACTCTAAAGCTTCAAGTACAAATCAAGCAAATGGATAGCAATTGTACATGAAATAATTCTTATTCACATATGTGACCCATCACAGCAAAGGGGGTATTAAGTTGAAAATTATTAAATACTTTGTTGAACTGTAAATGCAATTTTCTCAAAAGTTGCATACTTAAAAGTCTGAAAAGTCCTGGCAGGTTTTGGTTAGCTAGCCCAAAACTATCAACATATGTAGGAAAATTTGGTATCATATTAAAGCTTAGGATATCAGATTAAAAATGCTACCAATAGCCCAAAATTATTAATTTTTGACTTAATACCCACTTTGCTGTGATGGGTCACATTTATTTTAGGTGTATATAATTTTGAAATATAGGTCATCAATCCTCACGTACCTCCGGGGTCACAGGGCTGCAGTCTGCAGTAGCCGCCCCTCCACTGAAGTGGTTTTGGGCGAGCAGGAAAGGAGAGCTGGCCATGTCTAACAGCGGATAGTTCACTAGAACCACCTTACTGAAGTTAAATTTGTAGGTGAAGCGCTTTCCTTTAGTTTTGTGCAAAATGCGCTTGTTGTAGTAGTACCTGGATAGGTAGAGAGTAAATAGAATAGAATTAAAGGAGGAGGAAAATGACAGAAGAGAAAAGGAGATGTGGATTAGTAAAGTTAGTAAAACACCAAAAATATAACAATCAGAGAATGTAGAACACCGTTAACTTTAGAGGTAAAGGTACACTGTAAAATATTTCTGTAAATGTTGCAGTAGTTTATGGTAATTTCTTACAGTGACTTATTGTACACACTTTACACAGTATGCTACTGTAATTCGACGCCTTATGCAGTATGCTACTGATGGCTAATAATTACACAGATTCTGTATTGAATTTTACAGTAAACTAATCCTTACTGTAAAAATTACTGTAATTTACTGCCAACTTCAGCTGCCAGTAAATTACTGTAATTCTTACAGCAATTTTTTTTTACAGTGTAAGGTTTCCACTTTACGGATGCATTTAAAGCTGTAGGGCAGTTGTGGCTTAGTGGTTAAGGCAGTAGATAGATCTGGATCTAGGCAATCTAGATAGAGAACCTGAGCAGATGGTGTCATTCCCATGTAGTATATACACTATTGTGTCATGGGTTTATGTCCATTTTTGGTAAAAAATGAGTAAAAATTTGTTTTTCTGAGCCAGAAACATGGGCATAACATTAATCAAAATGCAAAGAACACAAAACTGAGGAATGATTGCTTATGCAAGACTGTCCGATTTTTTTTACCCCATAAAAAGTCAAACTTGTAAATAAATTTTTATCTAACTGCCAAATCTGGACAGAGGTGGTAATATTTTGTTTGTTTTATTAAATTCAGTACTTAACCATTTCAACATGAAATGTTGAGATCTAGAAAATTAAAATGTTATTCATTCATTCATTTTCGGAGCCACTTAATTCTAATTCGCAGGGAGGCTGGCGCCCGTCTCAGCCAACTCTGGGAGAATGTGGGGTACACCTCGAACAGCTCACTAGGCCATTGCAGGGGAACATACACTCACACCTAGGGGTAATTTGGAACAGTCAATCAGCCTACTGTGCATGTTTTTGGACTGTAGGAGGAAACCAGAGTACCCAAAGGAAAATCAAGCAAATATGGGGAGAACATGCAAACTCCTCACAGAAATGCTTTGAGCCTGGGAATCAAACCCAGGACCTCCTTGCTCTTAAGCAAACGTGCTAACCACTGCACCATCGTGACGCCTTATAGATGTTATATTGTGTATAATTAGTGATATAAACTATATTGCAATGTGGATTTACCCCTTTATGGTGTTAGATAAAATGCCCCTCTCTCTTAATATATATATATATATATATATATATATATATATATATATATAGACAGACACAC
>JAQMYF010000004.1:8596329-8612999 GCA_030014195.1 Neosilurus mollespiculum
CTCTCACTCTCTCCCTCTCTCTCTCTCTCCCTCCCTCTCTCTCTCTCTCTCTCTCTCTCTCTTTCTCTGTTTGTGTGTGATTTATGTCCTGTTGTGTACAAGTCAATCAGTATAGCTATCACAACCACAATCTCCCAATACAATCACAAGCATTACACACTCGCTGTGGCCTTGTGTTGCCCGGTGGCCTGCGATATGCATCTCGAGCATCACAGACCAAAAACAAGCACAATGGTGAAGGAGAGAAGAATAAAGAAAAAACCTACCATTTGATATAAAGTAAAAATATATAATAATAATAATAATAATAATAATAATAATATATTTTTAAAAACAAACAAACAAACAAACAAACAAACAAATAAATAAATTAAATTATTCTGCATGCAATTTCTTGACCTTTACAGCATGCTGGGTTTCATTTTCCCTTATCCATACACATGTATAGAAGAGTAAAAAAATGATCACAAAGACGACAAATAAATAAACAAACAAACAAACAAACAAATAAATAAATAAACATACAAACTATGAAGATATTTTTTTAAATCGGATCTGATGAGTATATATAGCAAAGATGCTTATGTAATTAAAAAAAGAATGAATGAACAAGCAGAACCGATTTGTTGTATGTAGAAACGTGTGTGTATGAGTGTGTGTGTGTGTGTGTACTGCAATTGTGATGCATGGTCACTCGTGCAGTGTTCTATTAGCACATACTCAGCCAGATTCTGTCTTTGCTTCCTAAGTGCTTCCTGTCATGCCAGCCCTACTAATCTCAATCGAATTACACTGAGTTTATATTTAAAGCCACGGAGAGGACAAGTGGCTTCATCTGTTCTCATGGCGTTTGTGTGCTTTTGTGTTGGTCATCATTCTTTCTTCAGCTCCCTGCATTTATGCCTAAATCTAAAAAATAGACCGCAAGGGTCCAAAGCTCTTAACCCTCCAGGGGTTAAAAACTTTTTTAAAGTTGATCTACATCCTCCTTAAACCAAAATCAAAACTTTTGTGTTAAAGAAATGAGGTTCAGCTGGCTCATTAATTATGCACAGATTTGGGTGTGCACCAATCTCAAGCGAGGTATCTGTAAGACAAACCCACATACCAAATTTGATCAAAATCGGTGCAAGCATTCCTAAGTTATCGTCTGGAAACCAACGTGTGACAGATGGGCGGACGGATGGACGGACGGACACCACACTTTCCAATAGCTCCCACCTCACTATGTGGCGGGAGCTAACAGGATGATTTGTTTTTGCTTATCTTGTGTATTTTTTTACCTGAAGATATACACACACACACACACCTTTACATTTTCTATAGTTATATAATGCATGTTATATTTTTACTTTAATAACAAGAAAATATAAATTTGTAGTACTAATATTTAAATGAAAAAAAAAATTAGTATCAGGGCGGAATAATGTGCTTAGCACAGCCGCCTCGCAGCAAGAAGGACCTTGGTTCAAGTCCCGGGCTCTGGGTGGAGTTTGCATGTTCTCCCTGTCCTTGTGTGGGTTTCCTCCAGGTACTCCGGTTTCCTCCTACAGTCCAAAGACATGCCTGTTAGACTAATTGGCTGTTCCAAATTACCCCTAGGTGTGAATGTGAGTGCAAATGGTTGTGTGTATGTTGGCTTTGCAATGGACTGGTGAGATGTTCAGTGTGTATTCTGCATTCGCCCAGTGTTGGCAGAGATGAGCTCCAGCCTCCCTAATAGTATCAAGCAGTTGAATAAATGAAATATACCTTTACCAAAATATGAAGTCATGTCACCTCCACTGCCAGGTTGACATGAATACTACTACTACTACTACTACTACTACTACTACTAATAATAATAATAATAATAATAATAATAATGAAAAGTTAGACTTAGTTATTTCTTAAGTACTTTTGCAGTAAAAAGCTCTAAGGTTTGTATATGAACTCACAAACTCTCGCCTTAAATTGTCATTTCACGTCTCTGCTTATATTCCCCACATCTCCACATCTCCATATCACATGTGTAACATCTCTCTGCTCCTCCTCCTCCTCCTAAGAGTCACAGAGATTTGTTAAATTGGTCCCCATCGATCAAATGACCTTTCCTTACTTGCTGTCCCACATCTACTCTCCACATGGCCAACAAGCTAGATCAGGAGATAGGTATATGAAAAGGGTTTTTGTGTGTGTGTGTGTGTGTGTGTGTGTGTGTGTGTGTGTGTGTGTGTGTGATTATGCATGCTAATTGTGTACAGTATTGTTTATATTAACTACAAAACAGAACATAAAGATGAAAATGAGAAAAGAGAATGTGACACATGCACATGATTGTTTGTTTGTTTGTTTTTCTTCCGATGGAGCCCATATACAGTATTTAAACTCATGGAAATAATACCATCCTGATAATGTAGTGTCAGAATGTACCACATAACCACCTAAACAGCAGGGATGATTGATTCTCAACTGACCTCAGAACAGCTGACAGAAACACTTGAGGCTTTAGTACACGTATAACATGGATAACATCTGACATAGCTTTCATATAACGATATAAAGATATGATATAACTGTCAGGTTGCTAGTTATCATTTTTATAATTTCCATTTTCAGTATGTAATGATAAGAAGCATGAGAGAAGTCTGTACACAGGCAACAAGAAACAGAAATAACTGTACACCAAATATATTACACTGTTTTTTTCATATTATTTAAGTAGTTTATGGAGAGTAAAAGTTTGCAACTTGGGTGGTAAATTTCTGGCATATAAACAAAGTCGGTCACAATGGGGACCTCCAAAAAATATTTTGATGGTTATGGAACTGACTGAGAAAGTCATAGTTTATTTATCAGCAATCAGTCAAAAATTTTCGTTGAGCGCTGAGCACTAAACTAACTTCTATTTGAACAGTCCCGATTTGAATATTGTGATTGTTTGTGCGACTGCAACCACCTGCTGATCACCAGGTGAATCTAACTGCTACACATGCTCAAAACAGGAAGTAAGGAAGGAGGAAGGAAGAAAGAAAGAAAGAAAGAAAGAAAGAAAGAAAGAAAGAAAGAAAGAAAGAAAGAAAGAAAGAAAGGAAATACAATACTAAATAAGGCTCACAAGAGTTATTCAATCATTCATTTGTCTTAAGTCTGAAGCCTGTCTCAGCCAACTGGGTGAAAGCAGGGTACACCCTGAACAGCTCACCAGACAATCACAGGGACACACACACACACACACACACACACACACACACACACACACACACACACACACCTAGGGACAGTCTGGCACAGCCAATTAGCCTAATGTGTCTTTGGACTGCAGGAGGAAACCAGAGTACCTGGAGAAAACTCACACAAGCACAAACCTCATCGAGCCTGGGACTCGAACCCCAGACCTTCTTGCTGTGTGGTGGACGTGTTAAGCACGGCTTACAAACACCAAACCCACATACTGTATATTTCTGAAAGTAGGTTCCAGGGACCCCAGGAGTCTACAATTTCATTTTTTTAATTTGCCGAGTGGCTTAGTCCCATTAGGGTCATGGGGAGGCTCTAGCCTATTTCATCCGTCTCTGGGTGAAGGTGGGGTACACCTTGAACACCTCAACAGTCCATCGCAGGGCCAAAACACTCACAAATTTTTTTTTTTACAATTTTTTATAACTCCAAAGATCAGCATATCACTAAGAGAGTTGTTTTATATTCAGCATATCATGTTTATAGAGATTTAAACAGAGTTCTTATAGAAATCAGTCTGAGATAAATTTAATTGGGGTAATTTAAACGTCAAGAATAAAATTACACCCAGGGCTATATTAAAATGATAAACTGAAACTGTTGTCATCTTCTTTTTTAAAACTGTGATAGGTGGGTGGAAAGAATGATATTTCAAAAATAATTTTTTTTTTTTAAAATAAAGAAAGTAATGTTTATGTTAAATGGTTCCAGATTTTTGTAGCATGATAGTACAGTAGTACAGTAGATCCATCTGGAGGGTGCATGGATTTTATTTTATCCTTAAAGAAATCTTAATGAGTTTTAGTTATTTAAATAATTGAATTATGCCGCAAAACGTGCTGTATGAACTAATGCAAAAATAAATAAATAAATAAATAAATAAATACAGATCATTAGAAACACACATCAAAATGAAAACATCTAAATCAAATAAACCTGAATCATTCCTGGTTCCTGCGTCCTGAGCTGAACTGAACAAATTCAAACTCTAATCCCGATTCTTGCTTAAACTTGTAAAGAATTACAGATGTGTGGATTGGAGTGAATGATGAGTCTCTTACCGTGACTCCCCCGCGACAGAAACAGCGGGCCGAAGCCCGACTCGCGAGCGCTTCCTGACCGGCCTGATACTTGCTGGACGTTAGTCGACTCGATTGAACTGCAGAGGAAGTTCCGAAGCGCGCGCAACCCGAAGTAGGCTGTAAAGGAAGTGCAAACAAATAAACAAATAAAAACAGAGTCGTCCCTTTAACACCGTGTGCGTCAGAGAAATAAGCATAAAGAAACGACTTTGCAATTTCTCCCAAAGCCACACATTTCTTTCCACAATCACTCCATAAACATACAGCATGTATCACAAGAACAAGAAGTGAAGCTTTCATAAAAACTTTCAAAAAATTAGTAGCTCATAAGTACAGCTACACATCCTAAATTCCCACATCCAGCTAGCTATTAGGTTTAGTTATAAGCTAGGTTTAATTTAAGTTCGTTTGCATTATTTACTTGCACTTGGAATTATTGGGTAGTGTGTGCGACAATTCAATTTTTTATTTTATTTTTTTATTTTTTTGGAAAATTTGTATATCCTTCCCCCTATTTCATATTTAAATACATAATTGTATTAATCCCATGTAACATACTTTATGAGCTAATCTGTTATGTAAGTCTGTTTTTCTCTATTAAAATATAGTGGCTTCAAAAATAAAAGCTCTTGAGCACATAATTCGGATTAAATTCACCAGACGAACCCAAAGAGTGTAAAGAGGGAGTAAATCAAATGGCAGGCGGCCAACAGAAATTACTTTCTTCATTTCATAGCGGGAAAAAAAGGGGAATTAATGACAGAGAGAATCTAAATGCAGCTCTTGCAGGCAGTCATGTAATAATTTACCCAACGTATCAAATCTTACTAATACAAAATAGCTAATTTCAATAATAAAGATTTAACAGACAGAAAGGGAAATTATTATGATCAAAAATTGAATAAACTCTACTTTCTCTTCGGAAACACAGACAGGCTTTTTGTGTTGCACAATTTGTTTTTATGAAACTGTTATGTAATGTTAGTTTTGATTTACTTTGTCCTGAGAAATGGCACTTAATGATAGTGTTTATGAACAAAGCAAAACAATTAAAATAATTATAAAACATACAACGATTAAACATTACAGAAGAGCCTGTCTCATAACTCTAATTCTCTCTCACACTGTCTGTTTTCTCTGTTCTGCTCGTCCATTTCATCTCCTCGTCCTCCTGGGTTTCCTCGCTGGGGAGGAGTGTAAATACTCCTATCTTTAATGTTTCCCTAAGTCTTTCTGACATGTCGACATGACTAAGTCTAAACATTAGACTAGACTAGACTCTGGGTGAGCAACTGGTAGTACAAATATATCGCTATATGTGGAGGAGATTTATCACTTCCAAGTCCCAGTTCTTACATTTTCAGAGGGTTTGATGGCAGCATGAACACAGCGTTAGGACAGACAATTCGGTGACAATTCTACTGACTTGGTTCATCATCATGATCATCATCATCTTTGGGCTATTGCACTCATTTTATTCGAATAATTAACATGCGAGTTTAACTGGTAAAGTTATGATTTGAACGATGGACTCGAAACTGGCTTAGTATTTCCAAAAATACCAACAACAACAACAACAACAACAATAATAATAATAATAGAAAACGTGGTCTGGATTTATTTATTTATTTATTTATTTATTTATTTATTTATTTATTTATTGTGGGGGGGTTATTTATTTATTTATTAAGGGATTTATTTATTTAGGGATTTGTGTATTTATTTACTTTTTATTTCAAAATTAGCGGCCTCTGCCTTTTTGACGGTAGAACTACAAGTAAGGTACAAACAAAGATCTACTTAGTTTAATAAGGATTGATTCAGGTTGTGTGTTAATTTTCGAACTAGTTCATATACTACTCCATTTAAAAGGGTTTCGGAAAACATTTTTAATTCAATTTGTTTTTAAAGAAAAATGTAATCTAGTATTCAAACATCCAAAATTTATAACTAAGTGATTTAAATCTCAAACAGATTTCAACTACACACACATAGAACAGGTGAATAAACACATTCATGATGTTAAAAGACAAATTAAAAGAACAGAAAACATCTTCAGAAACACACCGGAAATGAATTTAATCCGACTCCCTACGTGCACATTCCGATGTTAATGATTGCGCATCCTCACTTGTTGTTGACGGTCGGTTCACTGTGCTAGTTTCATTAATCTAATATCCTACTGGATTCTTCGTCTCAAACACGTTGAAATTGCTAAATAAAATACAATTTAATAATAGGTTATGGCAATAATTAATAATTCTTAGAAAAAAAATAATAGCAATTTCCAAAATCAGATATTTTTTTTGTTAATTCTTTGAATTTCGATTATTTAAAGCACTTCACATACATTCAATAATTTTAGAATAATAACGAAAATAATAATTAATACTCTAGTATCATCATCATCGTTATTATTATTATTATTATTAGTAGTAGTAGTAGTAGTAGTAGTATCATTATCATTATTATTATTATTATTATTATTATCATCGTTATTATTATTATTATTATCATGATGATTATTATCATTATTATTATTATTATTGGTTTAATCTAAAAGTTTGGGAGGTTGTGAAGGAGTGAGATGATGTGATGAAGGGGGTTGAGTGACGTGGACAGTAGAGATTTTCCCAAGTGCCATTAAATGTCGGAAACACTTCCGCCAAATATTGACAGAATGAAAAACGCAGGGAGCCGCAGAGTCGTGGAAGTCGGTGTGTAATGCAATTAGCTGATATTCTGTACAAACTTCACAACCTTACACTATACAACCTGTAGTGAAAAAGAGTCTTACGAGCAAATAGTGATGAATATGCCATGCTTCATCAGATTAAGTCCTCTAGGAATTACATTTATATCACTTCCGCTTTTTAGCTCTTTATTATTATTATTATTATTATTATTATTATTATAGACTGTATTAATATTCGGGGGAAATAAATCAAGGGAAATAAAGTATAAAGTGTGTGCCTTCGATTTAGAGTAAAATGTGTCTGTTATATTCCTTATTCTAATACAAATTGTTATTTATATCTTGGATTTTAATTTGCTAATTTTTTGATTCTCTCACTATGATTTTTCTCACTATCTATCTGTTACCTATTTTAATACCGACATGAAAATTATTTATCGGAATATCGAAACAGGTGGGAAATGGTACTGTCATGGCAGGCTGTTCAACAAGTAGCTCAGCCAACAACGCACTTTTTTATTTCTTCATTCCCCCACAACCCCCCCCCCCAAACCTAGATCCCTATAATAATATTATACATAAATATTTAAAGTATATAAGGGAATAATATTATATACCCTTATATACAGTTGCTTGAATTTATACCTTGTTCTCTCTGAAAGTTTGCATAAAGTATCCAAATAAAACATTTGTAAGATATGGATTTTTAAGATATGGACAGGATATGATGTCACTCAGATGCCCACCTTTTAATTAAGAAACACTCATTACCAGCATACAACGGCAAACATAATGTATAAGGTACCTCCAGTGCGTAAACGGATATCTGTGCAACTGGACATGAGGGGGTAAAATATTACAAATTGTCAGGCGCGATGATACAACAAAATGTGGTTGATTTCAGTCTGGTAGTGTAATGAATTTCACACACAAGATAGAGACACTGTCCGGTGTTCCTTTGGAATAAAACTGTAGCCTATTCGAGCCATGCATGCACCAAGACCGCCTAAAATAAGCGCCTAATTTTTTCATAGCCTTAATAATGAAAATATTATTATTACCTTTTTTTAGAAGTAACACATTCTTACAGAAGTCTGTAATGCATTTTTAGAAAAATGTAACATTCAGTAGATATTATTTGCATGGCTGGACTACTGTCTGCTTAAGAAATCTGAGCAAAACGACAAAGGCGAGTGAGTAGGTGAAGACAGATCGAACGGGTGCGCGTCTGCAGCTCATTAAACGTCTCTCGTTACCGTATGGGTGACTGCCTAATTGACTGTTTGATAGTGTGGTCTGGAGGTGAAGGCTCAGAGTACATCCTTAACAAACCAAACCACTTAATGGCCAAAGCGGATTAAAACTGAGCTGATGTAAATTGGGTCGAAGTAAAAATTTCAAGTCCAGGGCTGCTGTGTGTGTGTGTGTGTGTGTGTGTGTGTGTGTATGAAGGAGTTCACAGGATTCTATAAACTTCATAGATCCAGTTCAGCTTACAGCAACAACAACAACAGCAACAGCAACAACAACAATAATAACAACTATAAAAACAACAATCACAACAACAGCAATAATATAATACTACAAAAAATAATTATTATTAACAACAACAACAGCAACAATAACATTAATAATAGTATTAATCATCATCATCATCATCATCATCATCATCATCATCATCATCATCATCATCATCCTATTGGTCGCTGTTGCCTGATTGTAAAGTCTGTATTCTGAATATAACAACTTCAGAAACACTCCATATCTGTGAAGCTGTCCAAACACCAGTGATATGGTTTTTTTTCTGACATACCTCCACTTCTCCTGATCAGTAGTTTTCGTTCTGTCCAGTCGGTCACAGTGTGAAGGGTGTGTGTGAAGCTTTGCCCGTGGTTCCGGGGCGCTAGAAGCCGGGAAGCAGCTCGTGGCCCATGGAGTGTGTGAGAGAGTGAGAATAAGGGCGTAGGGGAGGTGTGAAGCCCACTCTCACCCCCCCCCCCCCGCCTTTCTCTCTTTCTTTCTGTGTGTGTGTGTGTGTGTGTGTGTGTAAGCAGTTAATTAGTGAATCCCTATTCGCGGAGCCGCAGGTCGGTTTGTTTTCCCCGGTCGACAAGCCGAGAGGAAAGAGAATTTGAAGTAGGATTCGACCCGTTTCCGCTCCTCTGTCTCGAATATGAGGTTACTGTGCGTGTGTGTGTGTGTGTGTGTGTGTGTGTGTGTGTGTGTGTGGTATATATACTCATTATACACACTTTTTCAACCATTTCCAGTGCCCTTGTTTACTATCATAACTATAACTTTCCTGGAATAACCCACATCTATAAATATCACTCTCATGGTTTTCTTTTATAGTAAATACAGAATGCATAGAAAAATTCTTCAGGTGCACATGTTCAAGACAAAGACCCTTAAAACTCTATCAAGTTATTCTCTGAGGGAAATAAATAGATTTTGTTTTTAACCTGGGCACTGCACCTACTCCAAAGTCTCACTGCAAAAACCACAAATAAGTCTTTAATAACTTCTCCCCATTAGGGTAAAGAATAAAACTCAGCCCAAGCATAACTTAATGAATCACTGACTTACATGTCACAATTTTCACGAATAATAATAATAATAATAATAAAAAAAAAAATAATAATAATAATAAAACAGTATTGCAGCCTGACACCACATCACACAGTAAAGCAAGTGCAATCTCTGAAAAACCTCCACAATACAAACTGTATTTAAAAATAATGAAATAAATAAAACCTCATTTTATAAAACTGCCTATTTTGTCATTTTGGAAAGCCGCTCTGTTATAATATATTTTATAATGTTCCTATCTTTTGAATACTGAGGTTTGGCTATGTACAACCTCATGGGCAGTAAACCTGCTTGGTAATAAATCTCAGAGATGAGAACCCCACCACCTCGGCAAGCCTTCCCAGTCATTGACTCTGCCTAACAAACTTTAAGTACTTAATTGATCCGCAATCAGCTACTTAATAATCCATTAGCTAAAGCTGCGGAATTCATTTGTGTTAGAAGGTGTTAGGACTCATAGGAGGAGCGAGATGCTGAAAGACAGGAGAACGAGTTCCAGAAAGAATGAAAATACTCAAGAATACTGCTGGAGACACTCGCATGGAGGAAATACAAACACTCCTGGTATATTCACTGATATAAAAGCATGGTCAATTGTTTTCTTTTGGCAGCTTATTCAGTCTGTTAAAATGCCCTACTTTATACCAAAAAAAGGATTATTAAGAATTTTATTGTTTTATTTTTTGTATTTCATGCCTAAAAGAGACTTCCAAGGTCTGCTCTATATGACCTTAATACAATGTAGTCACACACAAGTAGATTTAGACATTGTAATTGGTCTTCTGCATGAGTGACAACTGTGACCATTGCTGATACCTCCTGCACGGGGGTGGGGGGGTGGGAGGGGGCTGTTGAAAGTTATGCTCCACCACCATAATAAAGGAATTATTAAAAATACAGGAAATTTTTTAACGCTTTCTTAATAAATTATATGGCTTAATTTATTTTTCCAACAATGTCACATCTATAAAAATAGATCTATAAAATGCAAATCTATAAAATAGAAAATACTATTTTATGGGCCAAGAGAGCAACTCTCAAATGTGCAAATAGAAAAAAAGAAAAATGAAATGTAATGCATGGAGCATGCAAGCTTGAGAGAGCGAGAAAGAGATAAACAGAAACAGGGGTTCAACTAAAAAAGAACAGAGAGAGATAGATAGATAGATAGATAGATAGATAGATAGATAGATAGATAGATAGATAGATAGATAGATAGAGACGAAGAATGAGTAGTGAAAGGGCAAGGGACCAAAGAGAGAAGTGGGAAATGGAGAGGAAAGGAGAGGTAAAGGGAGCGAGAAAGAGCTCCACTCCCCGGTCTTAATCTGAGCAGGTCTGATCAATAGCCCATTTCCCATTGTTGCCAGAGCTCTTCGATCGCTACACCACCGAATTAACACACCCACTTTAATCTGAGGGGGAGACGGGCCCCTTGGGGTGGGGGGTAGCACGATTTCTAAGAGGGGTTAGGGGCACTAAAGGGGGCAGGGGTAGCAGCTGTGGAGGCATCCTCAAATGAAATCAAATCTAATTGTTATCACTGTTGGGCCTGGTGTTATTACTACCACTGTTTACAATTATCTCTAACTGACTAGATTTGTCCAAGTTGTTGTTGTTGTTGCTGTTCTTGTTGTTATTTTCCCATAAAATATGCTTAAGACTGAAAATGTTAAGTGTGTAGGTTTTTTATCTATTCATAACGCATGTTTTACAGTGTACAGTAAACTACAGTTTTCATTCTAGGACTAATTAATACTCAAAAATATTTTTTTCAGTGTTCAGTGAGACTGAGGCATCTTTGAATAATTCACTCTATAATGTATTTGGATTTGAACTGAAGGCCTATTCAGATAGCATAAACCTCTGTCAAATGTTAAATAGAAAAGCTATTTTCATTATGCAGGACTGTTCAAATCACTGATTTCACACATGAGGCGAAGAACTGGGTGATTCTTTTTCCTCCAGGATAGTGACACACTAAAACGAGGAACTCGTCTCACAAGAGCAATGTCCCTCAGAAATACACCTGACTTATAGGCTTCCTGTGTTGTTGTTGTTTGTTTGTTTGTTTTTGTAAAATCAAATCAAAGACACATTTACACAAAAGGTTCAATGACTTTGGAGTCATCTATATGCAGTATAGCATTGGGCTACGGCTGACAATATCACTATCTAGTAAGATATCATCCAATTATTGGAGAATACAACATATGTGCTTTCATATCTTTATTTCCAGATGATAAATCTACTAAAAAGAAGTACAGCCATGGAAATTTAGGGAAAATTGATAAGGCATTCTATGCTTTCAGAAAGGTCACAGAATTTAACCTACATGTTTTGGTTCTGACACAGCAATCCATCATCTGAGTTAACCAACATCACACAGCACAGAACTAACTTCATATGAATCTCCTTTCCACTTGCTTATGTGTCTTTATTATATAATTAATTGTGGGTAATTACGCATACTTCTACAGATTATGGAGCAGAATATGGTTTAATGCTTCTAAATTAACAGTTCAGTGGTGAAATGCAGGGTTAATAGAGATTGCCACAAGAGCACAGCGTATAGCATATAACAACTAAAACACAACATACAGCTCAATAATATTCATTCAAAGCTACATATATAGAGACAATAAGTGATCATTTTCAGTGCTATTCATACACTATACATACTTAATACTTCCTATCTTCACTTTTAACCTGCAACGACACAGAAAACAGTACTAAAATAAATACAACCCTCTTTCAGCCATGACTGTATGAATCTTTGCTCAGACTAGGTGCTGAGCAGTGCTTAGTGCATGAGCCCTAGACAGCAAGACTTAGTTTATGAGTCCCAAAGTGCGGGACACAGTACATTTAAATCAAACAGCCACATTCTGGGGAAGCCTCTTAATCACACATACTATGCAGTATACTATGTAATATGCTACATAGTGGTAACTACTATGTAATCTTCAGTAGTTCTTTTTAAAAAGCCATTAGCGTAAAATGAGTTAAAAGTGAATTAAATACTGATTGACTGGAGTGCCATGTCATTTTGGCAGTGCATGATGGGATAATCAGGCATGATGTTTGTGGGTTTGAGTCTCAGTGGGGGAGGTATTTTATCATAATAAGCCTTCAGTGCCTAGTAAAAAAAAAGGCATCTTTAGGTGCCCAAGTTCACAAGTTCAACTGAAAAAGAGGCTACAATGGCAACTTGTATTACGTTCTTTACATACCATGATGTCGAAATTACCCTTATTAATCGTTAATCAAATTCTTGAAAAGTGATACCAATTTTGGTAATTTACTAAAAAAAACTATAAGATAATGAGGCCAGCAGTGTAGATTCTAATATATGACAACGCCTAACCTTTGTGATGTTTTTCTCTTAGATGAATATGTATGTTTGAACAAAGTTCCTGTTCAACTCAAACTATTTAAATGCTCTTACATCTAACTGTTTGTACTGGACTTTGTGTCCAATAAAAACTTCCGACTAAACAAGCGAAGTCTACAGTATGACCATAAATATTTCAAGTATATGCAATAATAATTGTATGTCAGAGACCTATAGTTGACAGTTTATCTGCCAGGACAATTAGCTACAAACAAAACAATCAATGCAATGACAAGTGCACCACATATCACCCAACATCCCCAGTTCACTCCCGTGCGCCCATTGCGCGCTCCAGTTCCGAGATGATACGGTGCTTTCTGATTTATCCCAAGGCAAAGTAAATTTGTAAAGCTGCCCAGACAAAAAAAAAAGCAGAGCAACACATCTTTATTTAGACTACAGTTGTTTGCCTTTACTGTATGGTCCACCACATGCCAACTGTTAGAATTAAGGGGTCCCATGGGAAGCAGTAGAGGGAAACACTCACCTGACGCTGCGTCCTCACATTGGCTCAGTCTTTTTGCACTCGGATTTCCGGGGTTCCGAGGTCTGGAGCCCCAAAAGCGACTAGCAACCACAGAAAATCATCTGGCGCACAACTTGAATCGTCCGTTGTCAGTATATCTCATCTACGCACAGAATAAAAACACATTGGTGTTATCTTGAAGATGGCAAAAGATACAAATGCAGGTTACACCAGTGAAGCAATGAGAAAGGGCGCTTTAAAGCATGACTTTACAAGAGAAATGACAGATCGCCTACCCGACAGGTTTGCGAAGTCTGTGTGCGGAGGCGCGTTGAGCTCGGGACGCGCGGAGCGGCGAGTAAGCGCGCTCTGAAAGCGCACGTGGCGAGTCACGCGCGAGAGCGCACAGAGCAACCGAAGCGGAGGAGGAGAATAGGAAACATGTCACTGAGAGCCGAGGAGAGGAAAAAAGTGTGAGAGGGGGAGTTGGAGGAAGGGGAGAGTGGAGAGAGTAGCACTCGGTGTGGGGTGCGACCCCCTCTGCAGCAAACTGCTGGCGCGCAACTTTCAGTCTCTTGGACAAGTGCGCTGATCTCGTGCCAGCGGCAGAAACAAATTGACCAGCGACTGACAGCAAAAAAGAGAATCCGCCGCGGAAAATATATGTAGACGGTGGGCAGATTGCGGATCGATCGGGTTATAATTTTGTCCAAAGTCAGAGAAAATAAAGTTCGAGGAGGAATGAAATTTGAAAACAGATGGCGAATCCCTTCGAACTAAATAAGGTTCGATCTCTAAGAAATGGAGTGTAGATAATATTTGGTTGGACGTTTGATGGAAAATGACGGATTTTTCATTTTGGACAGGTGGGGGTATATACAGTCTGGGGTGAGGCAGGGCTGTTGGGGACGAGGACGGGGGGCTGCAAATGCTTAAGAGCACACGATGTGTCTAAGGACGAAAACTTGGGTCCCCCCCCCCCCCCTTGCTGTCCCTATCAGCACCTACCCCCTCTTTCTTTCCACCTTAAAGTGTCTAAATACCCCCAACCAACATTTCTAGTGCTCTTCTCAAACGGAGAGGGGGTGCAGGGAGAAAGAGAGAACACAAGAATACCAAATAAATGAGAAATTTTCGTACAGGCACCGCTTCCGTGCGTTCCATGCTAGCAATAACAATTAAATATCGACCGCTTTTCCAGGCCGGAGAGAACCTGAGATACTCAGAGACTGCCAAGTACTGATACCCCCGCTCACCCCTCCCCGTATTTCTCCCATACACGTCCAGGTTTCCTTCTTTTTCATCCACTGTTCATGTATAATCTGAACCCATCTTTTTTCCCCCTCAATTATTGTATTCATCAGCTCCATTTGACTCTTCGTCTAATTTATTCTGATGTAATTATGATAATAATAATAATAATAATAATAATAATAATAATAATAATAATAATTGACGTTCATCTGTGTGTCCCTATGCTTTGCTCCTATACAGAAAATCGACACGTGACCACAATAAATTACCTTTATATACATGCAACCTACAGACCATTCATGAAATCAACTACATGTATGATAAGTATGTGTAAATGTGTTCATGCACTCCATGCCACCACAATGCACCCAGAGTCTTTATAATAAACGTGTGTCTTAATTACGGCGCTGTCTCGTGCGTGTCTGATATGACCAACGACCAATCCACATCCAGTACAGAGTCCAGTCCAGGATTTATCTCCAGATCATAACTGACTAATGAAATGGCATAATTACATTAAATGATATAGGTGCTTGGTTTAAACTGTGTGTGTGTGTGTGTGTGTGTGTGTGTGTGTGTGGTCTCTTTAAAGTAAATGTGTTGTGTCCATAAGCTTGTTTTATGCCATCCGTTCATCTGTTGGAGTGTAGGATTAAAACCACTCTAGGCTACCAGTGAGACATGTGTATACAATTGAAACGGAATGGATGTTGCTATAAGTGATAAGCCCAGCAGCCTGAGACGTGAGTGTGTGATGAGAAGCCTGTGTTAGGTAATAGGTCCTAGGTGATGTGCGGGACTGACACGGTGAAGGAGATTGAAGGCCTTACACTTAAGCCAAAAGATAACTTTTCAAGCGAGCATCACAACTATCAAAGTTTCTCCATCACCGTCATTGCCTCTTCTCTTGATTTTTTTTTAACCCTAGGAGCTTCTTTCCTTCTTGCACCAGAGCCATTCGATTTCTATTTAGACACCCCACCACCACCACCACCACCGTTCCCTCACTCTCCTCATCCGATCTCCCCATTTTCACAGCCTCCCGCCCTCAACGCACGCTATTAAACCCCATTCTTCTTCCCTTCTGCCCCGGTGCCCTTACTCCCCCCCTCAGTCCCACCACCCAGGTCTCTTTCCTGCTCTTCTCCCCATCCATCTCGTTTATTCATCATTTGTATTTAATTAGATAATGCATTAATTATTTACGCCCCGCTGGTGATACCTGCACTATAAACATACCTTTCCCCTGTAACCGGCCTCTATTCAATACTGGAGACTTTTGCAGACACGAAAGTCCCCTTTATTCCACCCTCCCCTGTTTCCCTCTTACCCCATACCTCTTTTCACTCTATTTCTTGCTCTTCCCCTCTTTGCCCCCTGCCTGTTTCCCCCAGTCATCTCTCCCCCGTCTATCTTTCCTCCCCTCATACACTCTCTCCTTTTCTCTCAGTGCCTTGCAGTCGCCTCCATCGGCTAGTCTCTCTCCCTGGCGTTGGAATTATGAAAAATGCGCCCATCGACAGAGCGCCTCAGCTTCGATTAGCCGAGATGGGACATGACAGGCCGCGATCAATACTTATACCGTCCTATAACGTGTCAACTAATGAATCAATCTCGGCTAAATTTTCCATTTTTCAAAAGCCGACGCGAGAGACTGGAATATCCTCTTTTGTAAAGATATTATTATCGATTTCGTCGGCAATTTGACATCGGGGGTAGTTAATTCCACTCTAGAATAAAATTGAAAACACTTGAGATTGAAGTGAGAGAGGCAGAGAGAGGGAGGGAAGGAGGCAAGTGGGGAACAGGAGGGGAGGGGGAGAGACGGTTGTTGACTTGATAAAAGAGGATAGGAAGATAGAAGGAAGGGAAAAGAGGAAGGAAGAAGGAGAGATGTGTCTAGAGTGTGCCATCTATCTATCTATCTATCTATCTATCTATCTATCTATCTATCTATCTATCTATCTATCT
>JAQMYF010000004.1:8656443-8688882 GCA_030014195.1 Neosilurus mollespiculum
AGATCGCGTGTGTGTGTGTGTGTGTGTGTGTGTGTGTGTGTGTGTGTGTGTGTGAGAGAGAGAGAGAGAAAGCGAGAGAGAGAGAGAGAGAGATCCAGGTATACGTCACGTTGTGGGGACCCACATCTGTTTTAACATTATGGGGATTTGTCTCTAAAACGCAAGTCCCCATAAGGTAAATCATTACATTTAGAGTTAGGTTAAAGCTATGATAAGGGGATAGTGAAGGTTAGGGTAAGGGTTAGGTTCAGGCAAGTAAGGATAGGGTTGAGGGTAAATCTACAGGAAATTAATGTTGGCTGTCTATGTATTGTCCCCTGAAGTTATGAAAACCAGTGCGCGCGCGCGCGCGCGTGTGTGTGTGTGTGTGTGTGTGTGTGTGAGACAGAGAGAGAGCTGTTTCCCCTCCACCTCCTCTTTGCACACACACACACACACACACACACACACACACACCTCTGTTACTCTCATTCTCCGCTGGAAAAAACCGGCAAGGAACCGCGACGCGCAGGGCCGCACATAGCTGATCAATATTCGATTTAGTTGCTAATTTAGGGCCTTTCTATAGCTGTCATCCCGTGATGTATGAGTCCTAACCCGAGGTCGCCGTGGAAAAGAAGAAGAAGGGGGAAAGAAAAAAAATCAAACACCAGTCAACTTTTCACTTAACAATAGACCGGCTTGAATATTATTTATGGACGAAAGCGCCACTTTATGGGTGAACAGCTCCTAGTGCTGAATGATGAACCGGGGCTTGTGGGCCTAAATATACAACATACAGTGACATGCTTGCACGGACACACTGGAGTCAAATGATGTAAACAACAACCTGGGATGGGTGGGAATGTGCAGAAGAGTTTTAGATACTGATTTTATTCTTTCTCTCTTTTATTAAGTTACATTTAGTGATGCTGCAACGTCATTTCCCATGAAGGATTGCAGGGAAAAAAAGCTGGAAAGTGCATACATGCATGGAACACATGGCAGGATCATAAAGAATTATCAGAGGGAAATATCTAAACAGGGCACGCGCGCTGCATTATTTCGTTTATTTTGCCCCCCGATGTCTTCCCGATCGATCACTGTTCTCAGGATGTTATCAATAATTTGAAAGCTTGATTAACTTCAGAGTTTCCATAACAGTCCTCCGCGTTCATACTCCCTAGGATTTTTAATTAACACTTGCTTAATTAGTTCGAGATCGTTTAAGACTAAGATGCTTTGTGGAGGCGGGGTGGTGATGTGGGGAATGTGTGGGGGGGGTGTGTGTGGAGGGGGGGTATGAACAGAAAATCTCGGCTGATAAATTGATATATTATCGGGAAAGAAATGTTGTAGGGATTTCTTAGCGGAACGAATCATAAACAGACATCAATCAAAGAAACAGCTCAAGACAATGTCGACAATGTGTAATAAAGAAGTGGCCCGTTATTTAATTATTTCACGCCTTTGCGGCAATTTCATGAACTGGAATCATTAGGACAGAGTTCCACGGCATAATTTTTCTCCTCTGAATAAAAATTAATCTGGCTAATGAATATCAGCCATGCACAGATCATTAACAAATGGCTTAAGTATCACTGCCCCATGTTCGTCTTAGAAATAACTTGTCTATCATTATTCTTTTGTGGTGCTTGAGTTCTTCCCAGTTCCACTGACGCTTAAAAGCTGTGACTTCTACTACACTGTCATTAAATTTTAATAGCTATTAAACCTTCCTAGGGCGGCACGGTGGCGCAGTGATTAGCACGTCCGCCTGACAGCAAGAAGCTTCCCAGTTTCTGTGTGGAGTTTGCATGTTCTCCCAGTGCTTGCATGGATTTCCTCCAGGTACTGGGGTTTTCTCCAACAGTCCAAAGACATGCACAATAGGCTAATTGGCTGTTCCAAATTGCCCGTATGTGTAAGTGCAGGCATGAATGGCTGTGTGAGTGTGGGTTGCCCTGCGATGGTCTGGCAAGCTGTTCAGGGCATACCTCGCCTTCAACCAGGTGTCAACTGAGATTGGCTCCAGCCTCCGTGCGACCCTGGTAGGATTAAAAGGTTTGGCAAGTAAGAGAGTGATGAGTGAGTTAACCGTCCTAGAGTGGCAGGTTTGAGTCCTGGACTTGGTGGGGGCATTCCTGTATGGAGTTTTCGTCTTCTCCGTGTGCTTGTGTGGGCTTGCTCCAGGTAGCCTGGTTTCCTCCTACAGTCCAAAGATATGAGTAAAGGCTAATTGGCTGTTCCAAATTGCCCTTTGGTGTGTCTGTGTGTGTGTGTGTGTGGGCATTGGCCCTGCAATAGACTGGTGAGCTGTCCCCAACCTACGCCCAGCACTGGATGAGATAGGCTTCAGCCTCCCGGTGACTCTCAAAATTCAGCAAATGAATGAATGAATGAACCTTCCAGCTCATTCCTCTCAATTGCCATGCACATAACACCTACAGTATGTGTCCGAGAAAGCAATAATATAGAAAGCTGTTTGTTGTGTTATTGTGTGCTCAAGCAAATCAATGGCTCAGCATGGCTTTCAGCCTGAGGTTTCAATCAAGTGCATCAATCAAAGTGGATTATAATATTTCTACTTAGGCTAATTAGGTCTTATCAGACAGCAGCTTTAAGTATATTAATGATGATATTGCAAGTGATGCACAAGAACGTCTTGATGTCAGTCTAATTAATAGGTTGCGCTAATTAATAGGCTGCACAAAAGAACAAGGCTTCATCTTCTATCTGTCTTTAAGGTGGGGATCACATGTTATTCAGATCCACTTATTTGCACAAGACAGGCTTTAGGGGCCATCTGGGGTCCCTGGCTCATTTGTATAATGACACGAAATAGTTAATCTTTCAGTCATTAAAAGAGAAAATGGTTGTTTTAATGACACCATGGAATACCGCTATCTGTGAAAATATGTATTATATAAAAAAGAAAATAATAAACATTATCTCTCTCTTCATTCGGAGCCTTAAATCCACAGGCTCTGATGAATAAACCTAACTGTATTTATGTTGAATGAGTGCAGGTGGTTCTATCGCGTGTGGTCTTTGATTAATACCGTTCAGACACATGAGCATGTCAAACCTGGACATTTGATTACACTCTATATCGCCTTCGAGTAGTGCGTAGAACAGATGTTAGCATAATAGAATGTTAATGAGGTGGGAATTAAATGAAAGGGAAAGAAGGAGTAGGGCATTGAAGGGGTTGATTGGTGAAACGGCCTGACCAGACCTGCACATCTCACTCAGTCTCACTCACCATCATCAGATGGGGGGTGGGAAACATCACATGTAAAAATTAATATAATGGAATAAATAATCTGGTGGTGAGAAAATGTATATAAAATGAAACAGGAAGTATTAAAAGATATATTGTATACATTTAAATCAATACGCTTAGTTATAAAGAACAGTTAGGCGCAGGGATAGACAACTTAAAACACTTTTCAGAACTTATAAAGTACTCAAAGTTTATTGGGGGTTGAATAGTGGTTAGCATGTTCCCCTTGCAGCAAGAAGGTCCTGGGTTCGTGTCCAGGGCTCAGCGAGGGCATTTCTGTGTGGAGTTATAATGTTCTCCCCATGCTTGTGTGGTTTCCTCTGCATACTCGGGTTTCCTCCCACAGTCCAAAGGCATGCACATTAGGCTAAGTGGTATATAATGAGTTCAATCATTTATTCATTTTCAAAGTTGTTTATTCCTAATTAGGGTCGGGATGGGGGGGGGGCTGGCACCCATCTCAGTCGACTCTGAGGACGGGGTACACCCTGAACAGCTTGGCAGGCCATCGCAGGGCCAATACACATACATACCACCATTCACAATCACACTCACACCTAGGGGTGCTTTGGAACAGCCAATTAGCCTACTGTGCATGTTTTTTGGACTGTGGGAGGAAACCGGAGTACCCGGAGGGCAAGGGAGAACATGCAAACTGCACACAGAAAAGCCTTGAGCCAAGGAATCGAACCCACAACCTTCTTGATGTGAGGCGGACGTGCTAACCACTGCGCCACCGTGCCTCCCATAAGGTCTATCATATACCACATTCTATAAAATGTGTGGTTGAACAGTGGTGTAGTGGTTAGCATGTCCGTCTCACAGCAAGAAGGTCCTGGGTTCTAGTCCCATGCCTGGCAAGGTCATTTCTGTGTGGATGTTCTTCCTGTGCTCGCGTGGGTTTCTCCAGTTTGCTCGCACAGTCCAAAGACATGCACATTAAGCTAACTGGTGGTCCCGAATTCCCCTAGGTGTGAGTGTGAATAGTTGTTTGTATGTTGGCCCTGAGATGGACTGATGAACCCCAGCTTTGCCCAGAGTCCAAACTGGATATTCAATTGGCCTTAGGTGTGAGTCAGAGTGTGTGCGGGTGTGAATGGTTGTGTGTGTATGTTGACCCTGCGATGGACTGGAGAGATGTTCAGGGTGTACTCCGGCTGAAATAGGCTCCACCTTCCCTAAGATCCCAGTAGTATAAAGAGGATCAGTGAATGAATGGATGAATGTTTTATCGGAGCAAAGCAAACTTTTACTTCGCAGGTATTTTTGAGCAAAAGAGAAAAGAAAAAGTGCAAAAAGATGCAAAAAGTTTTCTTTTTACCCCCCAAATCCCCTACTAACATTAACCCGTGGGGCTCGGAGAAAGTGAACTTTGGTGTGAGAGAGTAAGAAGTATAGGCATGGGATAGAAATGGAGGTGAGAAAGAGAGATTGGGGGAAGTGAGCGAGAGAGAGAGAGAGAGAAGAAGAGAGAAAGAGAGAGAGAGAAGGGAGGGAGGGGGGTAAAGTGTTGATAATTTAAATAAACCCTTTGGCAGACTAAAACTGGCAGCTAGCTTCCCCTCTGTGCACATGAAGAGGAAGCAAAACAAAGAAAAGGGAAAAGAATAAGGGCAGAGGGAAGGGTGAAATAAATAGATACGTCGAGGTGTCTCCACGTGTGTTTGGCACCAGTGGGTGAGTGAAGTAAAGGTGGCAGTAGATCATGAAAAGGTGGAAAGAGAGATATATGCTGGAGGACAGAATAGGAAGGCAAGTGGGAGCTTGTAAATCAGGCAAAGTGAGTTGTGCTATAGTAGCAGAGATATCAAGGAGGCACTGATAAGACTTTCGAAATGCTTGGCTTAGACTTATTAGAAATACATTTGCGCAGAGCACTCATGGAAATAAATGAAGAAATCCTGTAGAGGCCGGAGTAAAACCACAGAAAGGGTTTTCTTTTTTAGGTTTTATAGTTTTGAAATGCATCGTTATTGGTATTTATGAATGTCTGTACATTTTGTGTCTAGACGGAGAGAACAGGAGAGATAGGTGGTGCAGTAAACCTATTTTGTAGTTCATAAACAAGACTTCGGTCTTTCAGTGCCAACCTCCATTGATCTCTTCCACAAACAAGCGTAACCAGAGAACAAAACTGGCAAGTATTTATAAATGATTTTAGATGTTGACTCAGGCCTGTATAGAAACAAATTAGATAACAAACAATCATTGAATGAGGAGAGGGGCGGCACGGTGGTGTGGTGGTCAGTCTCACAGCAAGAAGGTCCTGTGTTCGATTCCCGGGCTCGGGCGTTTCTGTGTGGAATTTTCATGTTCTGCCCATGCTTGTGTGGGTTTCCTCCTGGGTCCTCCAGTTTTTTCCAACTGCCCTAAGACATGCTGATTGGCTGTTCTAAATCGCACCCTAGGTGTGAGTGTGAGTGTGAATGGTTGTATGTGTGTTGTCCCTGCAATGGCTTGGCGAGCTGTTCAGGGTGTACCCCACCTTCATCTATGAGGTGATGAGGGTGAGAAGGGCGTCAACCTCCCCGCGAGGTGGTTTAGAAGTGGCTTAGAAAATGAATGAGGTGAAGGGCGGAACGGTGGTATAGCGGTTAGCACATCAGCCTCACAGCAAGAGGATCCTGGGTTCTAGCCCTGGCCATGGTGAGGGTGTTTCTGTGTGGAGTTTGCATGTTCACACCATCCTTGGTGGAGTTTCCTCCAGGTACTCTGGTCTCTTCCCACAGTCCAAAGTCATGCCATTCGGTTAACTGGCTGTTCCAAATTGCTCCTAGATGGTGTGAATGGTTGTACTTGGGTTGCCCTGCGATGGTCTGGTAACCATTCACACTCACATACACACCTAGTGGCAATTTTGAACCGTCAGTTAGCCTAATGTGCATGTCTTTGGACTATAGAAGGAAACCGGAGTACCCAGAAAAAACCTACACAAGCACGGGGAAAACATACAGAAACGCCCTCGCCAAGGTTTCTCTTATTGAGTAATTCATTAGTTTCCTCTTCCTTCAGATCCATTTTCTTGCTAGCTTTCTCTGGAGACAGTGAGGAGCAACATTGGAGCATGACGTCAATTTTTCCCACAACTGATGCCAATTATGGAATAAGTCGGCTAATAGAAGAATACCAAGAAGTTGATGGCCTTCCACCAATCAGAACCGAGAAAATATTCTGAATACATAATAAGAGACGTTATAGTGCAGTGCTGTTAAATTCTCAAATCTGATTGGTCAGAAAATTAAAAGTTACTATCAAAGCACTTACTTAAATACATCATTGCTTCTACAATGACGCCCTATCCAGAGATTTGTACACCAGGTACTTCAGAACATCTAAGGATTTAATGGAAACAATCTAAGACCCTTTACAGAAACCTATAAAAAGGAGATAATGAGGGAATGACTGGTAGTAGCTGGTGATAAGAGGAAGCTCCTTTCATACATAATTCAATGCAACGATAAACAGCTATAAAAAAAAGTGCAACATTAATTCATTCATTAATAAATTTAAACTTTGTGAAATAACTCAATGCAGAATGAATTACAGAGAGCAAGAGAAAGGTGAGATAAGTGACCAGATTATTTTTTAAAATCTGCACAGCAAAGGCTTCCCATAATTCCCATAATCCCAGTTTTTAATTTCCTGACAGATTTACAGTTATCAAAATAAAATAACTCACAAATATCCCTGTGCTTATGTATCCTTTTTGTTTGTGTCCAACATAACTCAAAAGTTATCCACATATTTTGATGAATTCTAGAGTAGGCTGTAGTACAAGAAACAAACCAAAACAAATTGAAATTGATCCATATAGGGGATCATGTTGAAAGAAAAAAAAAAAAATAACACGAATTCCCCCCAAAATAGCTATTTTTTTTTAAAAAGGGGCAAAATATTCATCAGACGCCCACTAGGGGGAGACATTTCATTATAACCAAGTCAAGTTATAATAATCCATTCGTGCCTGATGGAGGTATCTTGAACTCTATGAGTTCCCCTCCAGTGTAAATAGGCAAGTCGGTGATCTCACTAGAGGTGCGAAAGAAAAGTGACTGATTTTTATTGCGATTTTTAAAATTTGCGTCAAGATGTTTTGCGACTCCACATGCAAGCAAACATTTTGCGGCTTAAACATGTATACCGCGAGAAAGTCACGCGACGATTTGTGACTGATTTGCGAGTAATTTGCGATTGGTTTGCGAATGTTAAGCAAAAAAAAGTGAAACTCCTGTCCTAAATCAGTCGTGTTTTGTTCTCAAACCATTCGCATTTTATTTGAGCGCTGTTGCCGCAAACAAAACGCGAATAAAATACGAATGATGACAAAACACAGAATATGGCGGATGCAAGCAAGTCTCAAACTTTCTGTGTATAAGTCTCCAACTTGTTGCTTTTCCTTGAGAAAAAAAAAACGTATAATTTGCAAGCAAAACGAATTCGCGATCTTCTCACGACATGCACGGACTGTTTGAGAAGAGTTTGAGACTACTCCGTGTCAGAGCCTCGTTTTGCAACATTTGCGGAAATTTCAAACATGTTCACGAACCAGGCGGCCAACTTGCGATGCCGCGAATGTCTCACGACAGATTTGAGAACATTTTGAGAATACGCGTTAGATGCTTTTCTATCGCACCTCTAGTGTGATCACATGCTAACATTAACTTGTATCACAGTAGTTCTCTACTAGTAGTTTAATGGTAACTGATAGCATGATGGTCAGATTAATGCTAGGTTGTACTATGGGATATAAAATGAGTCTTATGACAATTTTATTATAATAGCCTGTTCTGGGAATAAAAGGCCAACATTTTTGTTGGATAAAACATCCATCTCTTATAGTGAGCCAGTAGGCCCTGAACCTGACAACAGCATACTTAGTGAACATGTTTGCACACTGTACTGTATACTGTACATGAGCTTCCTTATATATAAAACTCTAAACTGTTAACAAGCTTCTTAACTACTTTTTCACAGCCTAATACTTTTTTCCTCTGTTCTCTGGTGCATCCATTGGATATACAGCATATTCATGGCTGACTGCTATTAAATATTTTATTGTCTTTTGTAGTACCATATTTGTTTTTTGCACTTGTGCATACATTATTAAGGAGGGCGCGGTGGCGTAGTGGTTAGCACTCTCACCTCACAGCAAGAAGGTCATGTTTTCACGCCCCGTTCCCTGCGAGGGCATTTCTGTGTGGAGTTCGGATGTTCTCCCTCTGTTTGCGTGGGTTTCTTCCAGATGCTCCAGTTTCCTCCTACAATCCAGAGACATGCAAATTAGGCTAATGTGAGTAGATGTTTGTCCTAGAGAACAGGATATATAAACGTCTCGCGGCTATCCCAGGTGAAAACATGCAAACCACAAAGGTGGCCCAGTGCATCATGGGTGTGAAATAATAATAATTATTAATACAAATTTAAAAAATAAAAATAATACATTATTAAGCAAAACATTGTGAACAGGCAAAACAAATCTGAAAAATGCCAATTAACCAGAAGCAATGTACTTACTCTCACACACACAAAAAACACACACAATCATTTGCCGAACCACTTAATCCTACTAGGGTCATGGGAATGCTGAGGCCTATCTCAGCCGACACTGGGCTAAGGCAGGGCATAACTCAAACAACTCGCCAAAACATCACAGGGCCAACACACACACACACACACACACACACACAAAAAAAAAAAACATTCACACCCACATTCACACTAGGGTAACAGCAAATTAGCCTAATGTGGGAATTTGGACTATGGGAGAAAACCAGAATAACCATCTTGGGATCTACCAGCTTGAGGGGCAAGTGAAGGTAAAATATTACATTGTTCTCTCTCATTCAGTTTCTAAACTGTTTAATCCTATTAGGGTCGCAGGGCGGTTGGAGCCTATATCAGCCAACTCTGGGCTGAGCAGCCTAAACGGATCACCAGACCATCACAGGGCCAACACACACACACACACACAACCATTCTCATTCACACCCAGACTCACATCTAGGGGAAATTTGGAACAGCCAATTATCCTAACGTGCATGTTTTTGGAGTGGAGGAAACCATAGCACCCGGAAGAAACCCATGCAAGCACAGGGGGGTTGGGGGGTAGACGGTGCAACTCCACCAAAAAAAACCTCCCTTTCCATGCCTGGGACTCGAACCCAGGACCTTAATTGTTTCTATTAAATATATTAAAATGAAATTGAACTTGAACCATTAGTCCTATGCTTATCCAAATAAAAATTGCTTACTCACAAATTCCATTCCTTTCCATATTAATACGATGAACACTTTCACCTTTTTTTTTTGTTGAGTGTGTATACAGAGTTTGTATTGAATTTGTATACATTTTAAATAGATTTAAAACAAAGTTCATGTGACAAGACAAAGAGTATATGGTATATTCCAGTGTGGGATTCCGGGATAAACACCAACTCAGGAGAAGCACATTCTCGTTAGACGGAGGTAGTGGGCCTGTAAGAAAAAAGCAGCCTCTCTCTCTCTCTCTCTCTCTCTCACACACACACACACACACACACACACACACACGACCTGGCTCAGGCTTCCGCGGCGCTGAAGTGAAGCGGCGACGCGGAGAACCATAAATCTTCATATAGCGGCTGTTTTGATTAATGCAGCCGAGTCGAGCTAGGGGGCTGGACCTATCCCATTACGCCCTAATGGAAGATGGAGCGCCGCTGTCTCCACCACTAGGCCCCTGTCATTTGTTCCACTTTGCAGTCCATTTGGCCGAGAGACTACAAGCCACTCCATCAAAAATATTTTCAGAGTTAATTTCCGCCCGCTTAATTCGCCTTGATTCGGATTGCGTATCGAATGGCAGGATCGATTTTCGCCTGGCGTCTAAATTAAATAAAAGAGAGGGGGGGCATGCTTTAAGACTGCATTTCTTTCTTTTCTCTTTTCCATTCGTCCCCAGGCCCCCACCCTCGTTTCCACCCATCTTCCACTTTGGTTTGCCCCCCTCTTCATTTTCTCTTCCTTCACTGCATCCAGGTTTCATCCCTCCTTCTTTTGGTTTGTTATGATATTAGATTCTTCGAGAAGTCGCAGCTTCACACAGACACAGCAGAAGACTAATTGAATGGATGGGCAGGTTCATGGGTCATTTACATTTACGGACATGCGCAAAGGAGACATCATGACTGTGCGGTTCTGATTGGTTGGATCTGAATCGTAATGTATGTTAATAACCACAGTTCTCAGGTTAACAGCTGATTCACTGGAAACTGTCGTCAGGTGGATATGAGAGGGGCGGCACTGTCCGCACGTCTGGTTAGCACGTCCGCCTCACAGCAAGAAGGTCCTGGGTTTGAGTCCCGGGCATTTCAGTGTTGAGTTTGCATGTTCTCGCCAGTTTCCTTTGGGTACTCCAGTTTCCTCCCACAGTAGACTAATTGTCTGTTCCAAATTGCCCCAAGGTGTGGATGTGTGTGAGCGGTTGTGTGTGTTTTGGCCCTGTGATGGTCTAGAGAGCTGTTTAGGATGTACCCTGTTTTCCCCTAGTGTCGGCAGAGATAGGCTCCAGCCTCCCCGTGATCCTAATAGGATTAAGTGGTTCAGCTAATGAGTTAGATGAGAGAGAGATAGAGAGTGGATATGAGAGCACGTGCGTTAAGGAGCGGACAATTGGAGGAAGGAAGAGAGAGAGAAAGAGAGAGAGAGAGAGAGAGAGAGAGAGAGAGAGAGAGAGAGAGAGAGGGAGAGAGAGGGAGAGAGGGAGGGAGAGAAACTGGCTACAAACGTAAAAAGCGCAGTGACAAATTGGTCGAGTGTGTTGCGAATTCCCTTTTAGATTTAAAGCCGCATGTAGCCCACCGTCATATCTTTCCAGAGTAATTTATTTTCTCATCTCTCTCTCGTTCTCTCTCTCTCTCTCTCTCCCCCTCTGTGTGAATTTATCTGTCGCCCCCGCACGCGAGCGCCAGTCACGTGATCCAAGGTGGAAAGACAATAAAAGTCTCCAGAGATAACTGTTTTCCTCTCAGACTTTTGTTTTCTTTCTGTTCCTTTGTTGTCCTCTACTTCTGTCTTTATCTCCAATGCATTTTCTACCTTCTTGACTTGATGCACACTGAGGAGTAGGCCACTAATCTCCAACAGAAAACTACTACACTGAGGAATGTTAAAAGTAGCATAGCGGTTAGCACGTCCGCCTTACAGCATGAAGGTCCTGGGTTCACGTCCCGGGCTCATTGAGGGCTTTTCTCCATGAAGTTTGCATGTCCTCCCTGTGCTTGTGTGGGTTTCCTCCAGGTACTCAGGTTTTCTCCCACAGTCCAAAGACATGGATGTTTCAGATTGTCCCTGGGTGTGAGTATGAATGGTTGTGTGGGTCTGGCCCAGTTATGAACTGGTGAGCCGTTCAAGGTGTACCCTGTCTTCACCCACAGATGGCTGAGATAAGCTCCAGCCTCTCTGTGACCCTTATTTGACTCTTGCAGTTCGACAAAGGAATGAATGATGATGTAGGTTACATGTAGCCAACCTTGAGCCTGGAGGACTTCCTGTTCTCTATATTTTAGTGTGTTCCCTGCTCCAAAACCTCTCGTTCAGGGAAAACAATAAAATGTGCAGAACATGAGCTACTTCAAGACCAGGCCCACGAACCAGTGCTACTGAATAGTTGTATTTTTTCCTCTTTGGTTCTTGATATAGTCTATGTGAAAGATCTATTTGTTAGGGCTTTGCATTTTGAGAACAAGGTGTACCCCACCTTTGCCCAAAATCGGTTGAGATAGGTTTCAGCCTCCCCGCAACCCTAATAGCAGGATTAAGAGGTTCGCCAAATGAATGAGTGAGTGAGTGTTTCCAACAGCATCAGAATCAAAAATTAAAAACTCTAAAGGTACAGTACCTGTCAAATGTATGAACACACATACTCATTTTATGGTGGCACGGTGGCGTAGTGGTTAGCACGTCCACCTCAGAGCAAGAAGGGCCAGAGGGTTCAGGAGAGTTTGCATGTTCTTCCAGTGCTTGTGTGGGTTTCCTTCTGCAGACACACACAGAAGGCTAATTGGCTGTTCCAAATTGCCTCTCGGTGTAAGTGTGAATGGCTGTGTGTGTGTGTGTGTGTGTGTGTGTGTGTGTGTGTGTGTGTTTGCCCTGCGAAGGTCTGGTGAGCTGTTCAGGGTGCACCTCACTTTAGCCCAGTTTTGGCTGAGAAAGGCTCCTGGCTAACTGCAACCTTAATATGATTAAGCAGTTTGGCAAATGAGTGAATGAGTAATTGAGTGAGTACTCACTCAAATTTGAAAGTGCGTCCAGACTTGCTACTGGACATATAGAGCCACAGAACAAAGAGACTGGAAGGGAAAGGATTTTTTTCGCCATCTGGTGGGTCGCACGGTAATTCCATGGCCGGTAGGGGGCATGTCGGTGTTGAGTTTGCATGCTCTTCCCATGCTTGTGTAGGTTACCTCCAGGTACTTTGGACAGCAGATGGGCAACCTGTTCAGGGTGTACCCTGTTTTTTTGCCCAAAGTCAGCTAGGGTTGGCTTGAGGTTCCCCCATGACCCTGATAGGATAAGAAGTACAGATAAAGATAATGGATATCTGAGGTCTTATCTTCCTCCTTGGCAACAAGCTCTGGTTGGCAAATGGTAAACTAATAACACAGTCAACTAAGGCTAATGGTTTTGTACATTTAATGCACATGCTAATTAATTAGCTAACCACTGCAATGTATTATGTATTGACCTGTTTTGTTGTAGTGTATTTAAATTATTATACAGTGGGTAAAGAAAAGAATCACCCACCCCCTTCATAATATTCACATTTTGTTGCTTGTTGCAGCCTGAAATGAAGATACACTCACAACATACATATAACCATTCACACTCACACTCACACCTAGTGGTGATTTAGAACAGCCAATCAGCCTACTGTGCGTGTTTTTGGACTGTGGGAGGAAACTGGAGTACCCAGAGGAAACCCACGCAAGCACAGGGAGAACATGCAAACTCAACACAGAAACACCCCAATCCTGGGAATCAAACCTCAGACCTTCTTGTGTGAGGCAAATGTTCCAACCACTGTTTCACCCAAAGAAAACCATATCTACTGTGAAGCATGGTGGTGTGGAGATTTCTCTAAAACAGGAACTGGGGCACAAGAAAAAAGACGAATGAAGCAAAATGCCATCAAATTCTTGAAGAAATATGAAGTCAATAGGAAGAAGGTTCACGTTCCAATATGATAAAGACATAAAGTGCACTCAAACTCATTTGTGGATGGTGAGTGTTGATAAGAGTAATAATTTTTCATTTAGATTAAATTCAGTTAAGGTGGTATGGTGACATAGTGGTTAGCACGATCGCCTCACAGCAAGAAGGTCCTGGGTTCAAGTCCCAGGCTTAGCAAAGGCGTTTCGGTGTGAAGTTTGCTTTTTCTCCCCATACTTGCATGGGCTTCCTCCTAAGGAGCAAAGACATTCACTTTAAACTAACTGCCTGTTCCGAATTGCCCCCAGTTGTGACTGTAATTCTGTGGTCTGGCAAGGTGTTCAGGGTGTACCCTGCATTTGCCCAGGGTTGGCTGAGATAGGCTCCAGCCTCTCCGTGACCCTTGTAGGATAAATCAGTTTGGCAAATGAGTGAGAGAAAATCAGTTTAAATTAACGTGAATGTTTGTTCTTAAACATTTAAAAAAAACTTTGATATCTTCCATCTTTGTTTTTGTTTTTTTTTTTAATTGTGTAAAAACTGAAATAAAGTAAATTGGAGCCATTTCTTTGTGGACAAAAAATGGTAAACACATCTCACACATTGGTGTGACTGTATTGACTATATTTTGCCAGGCCAGAATACACTCTATCAATTTCAGGCTACACATCAGTTACCATCTGATTCTTAAGAAAAACTGCCCGAACCCCAAGTAATGAAATAAATACACATCACACACAGTCAAATAGCCTCTGGTAAAATACTCATTGTGTCAATATTAATCTTACTGACAGAAGATCGAAATATGGCAACTGTCACACATCATCTTCCCTCTCAGATGTCTCTTTCTGAAATTGGGAAATATAGAACGAGAGACACGCGGAGAGGAACGGCTGGGAGATGGGGTGGGGGGGAGTGTGTGGTCTTAGGTCCAATATGGACTGTGTGGAAATGAGATTCATTTGCAAAAGGACGAATATCATAAGTTCATAGGAAAGAGAAAGAACTATGGGAGAATAGGAAAGGATTAAAGGAAGAAAAGAAGAGCAAGCAATCAAACAGCAGGAAGAGGAAATACATGTGTAAGACACAGCAGGGATCATTTGACGAGCATACAATTGCTTTCACTAGGGCACCATGGTTGCTTTTATTTCATTTATAGACCTGCTTCAAGTATCTCAGCTCTTATTGTAATATGACTGCCCAAAGCTGACACATAAACCCATCAAACATTAAATACACTTTCAACACTAAATACTCTTTTGCAAATAAAACTGGATGATCCATAAACACCAAGACATATTTTTACACTGTTCTCGGTTCTGTATAGAGATAAATATATAAAATAAGCATGAATTAAAAATAAGTTTTAATATACAGAATAAAATGTCTTGTGTGTGAGTGATATCGAAAACACATGGCACTCTGCTGGGCTGAGGTCTCTAAAGGGTCCTCGTTATGCTCTGGGAACTCAGAGGATGCTAATCCATGTATCATAAATCTGCCGATTGGTCCTCAGGGAACATTGAAGCCACACTGAGAATTAAAGAGACTGTATTTAGTGCCTATTGACAGATAATTAGTACTGATGTTGTAGTTATTAGTGTTAATTATAGGATATGACTCCATAAGGGCCTGTAAGCTACAAGGATCCATAATTATAAACCTTTTAATAGTGAATATAATTAGTAGGATTTGACTGAGATTTATCATTTTCTTTAATATACATTTTCTGTAAGCCTGCTTAAAGAGTGCCTTAAGTCGGGTGACGCATCAACAGGTGTGTGACTATCGACCTGGAGATCGCAGTTTCGAATCCAGGTTGATGCCACAGGAATACCGCAACCGGGAGTCCATGTGAGCTAACAGGCCATGCTCTCTTGGGAGGGAGGAATGGCATACGTTCCCTTGTCACTCGCAGCAATCACCATGGGCATCTGTGAGCTCATTCGTACAAAAGGAGGCAGATAGCGTTTCCCTCCAAGTGTGTTAGGCCTCCAAATGCGCATGCGCAGCAGTTCGTAAAGAGGCGGGTGGTAGCATCGCACGTCACGGAGGGAGACATGTGCATGCTTACGCCCCTCCCTGGTTGTTAGTAGTACTCTGTGATGTCATCACACAGCTGAAATTATTTCTGTCTTACTTAATTCCACTTGAAGTCTTTTAGTTTGCTGTATTATGAACATTACGCCTTTCACATAACAGAAAAAACCCTAAAACTCGACACCGGGTTCCCACTACGTTCACATTCGCATATCTGTGAAATATTACACCTCTAATACAAAATCTTTCGATTGATCCCTCAACTATGTATTTTTTACCCATAGGTCAAATGTCACAAGGAGTGTTGCGCGTATTGCTCTGGGATGTTCTGGTGAGTTGTTTAGGGTGTATCCCATCTTCGCCCAAAATCAGCTGAGATAGATTCCAGCCTGCCTGCAACCCTAGTAGGATTAAGTGGTTCAGCAAATGAATGACTAAATGGAACATTAAAGTTGCTTTCCTAAGACGCTTCTGTGTGGTATGGAATTTCAAACTACAATGCAGCATATGCATGCAGATTTTTATTTTAATCATTTTAATAATGATCAACACAATATCTTGACCATGTTGCATTTTCAATAATGTTATGTTTACACTTTACAGCTGTGCACACACATTTGCGGGGCTGTTGGTGTGATGGTACTAAGCTCATGATCGAAAGGTTGTGGGTTTGATTCCCTTTTTTGACAGCCCACTTAACCATGAGTGTGCCTCTGTCCCCCCAGCAGTATAAATGGGTACCAGTAAAAATAACCTGCGATGGACTAGCGTCTTAGCTGCTTCACGCTACAGAAACTGGGATAAGCTCCTGCTCAGGTGTAAAATGGCCAAATGACTTACCTACACATCTAAATCAGTCCACCAGCTGGAAGGTTCTAAGAAGGGGCAAGGAAGTGACCACTTGCCAGCTAAAGTTTATCCATACCCCTTATCTATTAGGGTCTTGGAGGAAGCTGGTGCTGACTTTGGGCAAAAGGTGGGGTACACACTGAAGAGGTCGCCAGGCTTACACAAACATACAGCCATAGACACTCATATTCAGACCTAGGAGAAATTCAGAATATGCAACAAACCTAATGTGCATGTCTTTGGACTGTGGGAGGAAACCGGAGTACATGTAGGAAACCCATGCAAGCATGAGGAGAACATTAACAGCCCAAAACATATGGTCCAACACATAACTAGGCAGAGCGCTTGATGGGGATGTTAGTCCTCAGAAGGAATACATTTATGTAATTGGCAGATGTCCTTAACCAGAGCGACTTACATTACATCTCATATATCTCATTAAGGGCCTTGCTCAAGGGCCCAACAGTGGCAGATTGGTGATACTGGGGCTTGAGCCTTAACCACTGCCCACATACAGGAATACTGTATACACCAAACATTTTCTATTGCACATCTTCCACAAAAACTCATTTGCCCAACTGCTTAATCCTACTAGGATCAAGGGAAGGCTGAAGCCTATCTCAGTCGATTCTGGGTGAAGGGTGGGTACACTCTAATCAACTCGCAAGACCCTCACAGGGCCAACACACACAATCATTCACACTCACATCTCGGTTCAATTTGGAACAGCCAATTAGCCGAACGGGCATGTCTGTGGACTGTAGGAGGAAACCAGAGTTCCTGGAGGAAACCCATGCAAGCAACAGGAAGAACATGTAAACTCCACACAGAAATGGCCTGGGACTCAAACCCAGGATCTTCTTGCTGTGAAGCGGACTTGCCAAGCACTATGCCATAATTCGGCCCTCTTCCACAAAAATAAGGGTGATATTTATTTATTTGTAATGAATCAATGTACTGCAGACCCCTGTACTGACTGAATGCTGGCTTTAATAGCTTCGTCCTCTCAGAGCTCAGAGCCGTGTGGTGTGTGTTCAGTTGTGAGGATTAGCCTTATCGGAGCAGAAGCACAATCAGGAGCAGATTACGTGTTTTGATCTACATCCGCCCCAATTTGACTCAAGATTAAGCGAACCTTCCAAACAATACCAGTTGAACTGAACCTGCTCTTTTCGATCCTGCTATTGTCTTGGACCTTAACCTGGACGCTAATGTTCTTACCCAGCTTACTGCCTTTCCAGCATCCTAAAGCCATGTTGTTCTTCACAGTTACTCATTCCCTCACTCCCTCCCTCTGGCTCTCTTCCTCCTGTGATAAATGAGGCTGTCCGTTTGGGTGCAGTTCATATTTACTGAGCAGGGGAGCGCTGAATGTCAGTCTCGCTCTCCCTTGATATCTCTATCCCCGCACTAAACAGACATTCAAAGCCAAAGGTTAGGCCACGGGCCAGCAGAGGAAGGAAAGGGAGGAGAAGGGGGAAAAAAAGAAGAGATGTGGAGACTGTCACCAGAGTAAAAGCACTGGCTGGAGCTGGTCAGTGGTTACGGAGGAAAGTGAGAGCAGAGGCGTTTCAGCAGCAGGGCTGGGTGCAAGGAGTTATACTGTTGATGAAAGTGAGCTGACAACAATTGCCGATGCAGTGAAGCTAATAGAATATGAGAAGCTCCTCATTTTTACTTTGACAGCATCCCCGAAGCTCTACTCGACAAAACACACCACATTTCTTTGTGCCCGTCTGTGGTTTAAGGCAGTTTGGAAAGCCATACATGCCAAGAAATCACTACGACAAGTCCAAAAACACATTCAACTAAAAATACACAGTTTCATCTACGCCCACACAAACCCTCCCTCACACACGATGTGGGTTATTCGAGGGAGCAGAAAAGCGGTGATTTGACCCACGTTCTGACCCCTTCATGAATGAGAGAAGTGGATCCAGGCTTGGCTGAGCCCAAAGGGACATGGGTGAAGACGCCCCAAAGCCCTGTGAAGACCCCGAGAGCTGCCAGCTCTTCCCACACACTGACCTTCAGGGCCAATGAGCAGGAAAAACCACTGCAGTGTGACGACACCATGACACCAAAACACCAAAGCCAACAATGTGTTCCTCCATTAAATTGACAAACATATAGACAGTAAATATGGTCTAAATTGAGCCGGTCAAATAACACCAGGAGAAAACCAAAGATAGAAAGAAAGAAAAAACTACAAATGGACAGTTACTGGATCCAACATGAGTGTAATTTAATTTTTTGACAATAGACAAAAGGTCTGTAGGTGGCAGTTCAAGGAATGATTTGGAAATAGCCATAGAATTTATGTGTGAAAATATCAGTATTATGGACTGTGGGATGATAATTTTATAATGATAAAAATCTATCACGTAAATCATAATACCATTAAATTTATTATTATTATTATTATTATTATTATTCAATCATTCACTTTCTAAGCTGCTTAATCCTAATTAGGGTCGTGGGTAGGCTGGAGCCCATCTCAACCGACTCTGGGCGAGGGCAGGGTAACATCCTGAACAGCTCACCAGGCCATTGCAGGGCCAAAACACCTACAACCATTCACACTCACTCTCACACCTAGAGGCATTTTGGAACAACCAAATAGCCTAATGTGCATGTTTTTCTACTGTAGGAGCAATCTCCACACAGAAACACCCGGGAACCGAACCCAGGACCTTCTTGCTATGAGGCAGACGTGCTAACCACTGCAGCACCATGCTGCCCCATGACTATTATTATTATTATTATTAATATTATTATTACAAAAATATTATTACTTGAACTATGGAAAAAAAACGAGTTTTGTCTGTAATTTCCATTTACATGTAAATTTACACCCATTTAATCCATTCACTCTTCTCAAAAGCCAAGTCTCTTAATCCTTCTAGGGTTCTGAGGAGGCTGGAGCCTATCTCAGCCAACTCTGGGTGATGGCGAGGTTCATCCTGAACATACAACCATTCATACTCACACTCACACCTACGGGCAATTTGGAACAGCCAATAAGCCTACCGTGCATGCTTTTGGACTGAGGGAGGAAACCGGAGTGCCCAGAGGAAACCTACGCAAGCACGGGAACATGCAAACTCCACACAGAAATGCCCGGGAATCAAACCCAGGACCTTCTTGCTGTGAGGTGGTCGCGCTAACCACTACAACACTGTGCCGCCCAGCTCGCTACATTTATGTAATGATAAGAACTGAGGTATATGTTGTCTTGTTAAAACAAACAAAAACAAAAACAGTTTTAGTCTTTATTACTTGAATAATTTTAGTCCCTACTCCAGTTTAAATAAGATCTGCCCTCTCTAGTAAACAATAAGTATTGAATTATTGCTTTTTTTATTATTTAAATGTGACTAAAGGTGACACAAAGGTCCAAGATTGAGAGAATGACACTGAGGCTAATACTTAGAGAAAGGAATAATGAGAGGCATGTCTCTCTCTCTCTCTCTCTCTCTCTCTCTCTTTTACACACACACACACACACACACACACACACACACACACACAAACGCACACACAAATTCCCAAAGCATTTATCGACAGCTATCTGTTTCCCCCTGGTGCCTTAGAAGAGCAACTGCTGCAACTTCTGCATTAACACTACATCAACACATCCATTTTACTAACAAGCTGTTTTCAAAAGTAGCACCTTTATATATTAACACGCGCTTCGCTAATCAGGGTAGTTTTTTCCCCTGTAGTTATCATTCCCATCACGAGCACCTGAGACAAAAATAAAAAAAACACTTCACCCCAAATGCAGCTGATCCAACAAGATATTACAGCTGTACAAAGTTTGCTTCAAAACCTGAATTGGAGCTATGAGGCTAATATTGCTTAAAAAGTGCACATAAAATATTTCTTACAACATTCGCCGAGCCGCTTAATCCTGCTAGGGTCATGGGTAGGCTGGTGCCTATCTCAGCCGACACGCTGATCAGCTAGCCAGACCACAGGGCCAACAAACGCAACCATTTACACTCCCACTCAGACCTAGGGGCTATTTGGAACGGCCAATCAGCCTAATGTGCATGTCTTTCGGCTGCCGGAGGAAACCGGAGTACCCGGAGGAAACCCATGCAAGCATGGGAAAAACACGCAAACTCCAAACAGAAACGCTCTCACCAAGCCCAGGACTTGAACCCAGGACACTCATCCCATGAGGTGGACGTGCTAACCACTATGCCACCATGCCGCCCTACTGATAAAACGTCACACAAATGAATAAACAATCCCAGAAACCACGTAAGCAAGATCCCAGCATGGTTATCTATAAATAGTGATGAAGCCACGGCTTTATGGAAGTTATCATTTGTAAATATTTTCACATTGCTGTGATATTAGAGGAATAACACACTTCAGGGTGTGATAGGAAGCTAATCTGAGGTGAGATGGTGTGATGTGTTGGGACCACCTCCAGGCTGATTTTCTAATAACAGCATGTTCGGAAGTGTTTTATTCCATAGCAATTAGCTCATTATTAAAAGTAATGAAACTTTTTAGCTCCTGCCTAAAGTGGATCAGGAGCTATAGGAATGGGTTCCATCCGCCTGTCTGTCACACTTTAGTTTCCGGACATTTACTTGCCGCGCGGTGAAGCTGGGGCTTTCCAACTTTTTAGATTTTGATATATTGTTTTAATCCTGCAAGGGAAATTATCGCCTCTGTGTTTAACCCATCCAAAGTGAGCACACACACAAACTCGGAGCAGTGGGCTGCCACACACATTGGGGCGCCCGGAGAGCAGTTGGGGGTTAGGTGCCTTGCTCAAGGGCACTTTAGCCATGAAGGTGGAGGAATGGTAGGTGCAGCTCACTCCTCCCGCCACCAAACATTTTCCTGCTGGTTCGACCAGCAACCTTTCGGCCCCAAAGCGGGGCTGCCCCCAAAGCCTTGGTATGCTGACTCACTACTATGAAGGCTAGGATGAGTTTGTGTGTGAGTGACCTTGACCTACTTTTCAAGATCACTGATGCAAAACTGTATATTAGGTTTCTGGACATTTACTTGCCGCACTCCGAAGCCGGGGCTTTCAAACTTGCTGTGCTTGTTCTATACTGATATATTATGAAATGGTCCTTTTAACTGGAGTGTCTGGACCCCTGTGGTCGATATTTTTTAATAGTTTTTCTTTTGTGGCCAAAATATGCAGCTTTTCATGTTACCAAGAGCCCACAAAGCTTTTTGTCCTGAAGACGGCCTTATTGTTCCAAAGCGCTGACACCGGAGACTATTTTGATTCATTTATTCGCTGATCCACTATAATCCTACTAGGGTTGCATGGAGACTGGAGCCAACAGACTTTGGGCAAAGGCAGGGTACATCATGAACAGCTTGCCAGTCCATCACAGGGCAAAAGACACACACACACACACACACACACACACACACACACACACACACACTCACACCTAGGGGCAATTTGGAACAGCCAATTAGCCTAAAATGCATCTCTTTGTGGAGTAATCGGTATTTTTTGACAGTGAGAGGAAACTAGAGCACCCAGAAGAAACCCCTGCAGACATGAACATGCAAACTCCTCACAGAAAGGCCCCACCTAATCACCAATTATTATGAGGCAACAGTGCTAACTACTGCATCCCAGTGATGCCTGATTCAAATATTTATTATTGCAAAATTTACATTAAATTCCACTCATTCATTTGCCAAACTAATGAGGGTCTCAGGGAGGCTGGTGCCTATCTCAGAGAAAAATGGGCGAGGGCTGAGTACGCACTAGACAGCTCACCAGGGCAACACACACTCACAACCACTCACACTGACAACCTGAGGCAATTTGGAACAGTCAGTTACCCTAACGTGCATGTCTTTGGACTGTAGGAGGAAACTGGAGTACCTGGAGAAAACCCACACAAGCAAAATGCACACCGGGACTCCAACCCAGGACCTTCGTACTGTGACGCGGACGTGCTAACCACTACGTCACCATGCCACATGCCAAATTCTGAATAAATTTTCATGTTTAAAGAAGCATATTAATAGGAAGCCAAACCAGTCCCTGTCTCTTGTGGCTATGACATTAAAGGAAATCAGTCATGAAATGAAAAAGAAATTCTGTCAAATTGATTGAGAAACTAAATGAAAAGGACACCTGGAGTGTTTTTCGAAGACTTCGGTACCTTAACACATCCATAACGACAATATTTTAATAAACCAAATCAGTGTTTCCTTATTAGAAAAGATGCACCGCAGAATCCTTTGTGAAATAAAGTACCACTCATGTGCAATGCATGCGGGTTGCATTTGACTGAGGCGTGGTTTGATGTGTTCAGCACTCATGCCAGCTCAAGGTGACCAATTTCCTTTAAACGCGCACATTACTATAAACCCCACAAAGAGAAAGCACTCACTCATCAAACCACCTAATCCCACTAGGGCTGCGGGTAGGCTGGTGTCAGCCGACACCGGACGAAAGCGGGGTATACTGGTACACTAACCAGATCATTGCAGAGCAAAACTCACAACCACGTACACTCACATTCACACCTAGGGGCAATTTGGAATGCCTAGAGGTGTGGCTGTGTGGAGTTTGATTGTTCTCCCCGTGCTTATGTGGGTTTCCTCTGGGTACTTGGGTTTCCTCCTACAGTTTGCCGAGTGAGTGAGTGAGTTCCCTTTGTGAGGTTTACAGTAATGTGCAGATTAGGCTAACTGGCTGTTCCAAATTCCCCCTAGGTGTGTGTGTGTGTGTGTGTGTGTGTGTGTTGGCTCTGCGATGGATTGGTGAGCTGTTCGGGGTGTACCCTAATTTCGCCCACTGTCGGCAGAGATAGGCCCCAGCCTCCTTGCGACTGAAGTAGGAATAAGCAGTTTGGCAAAGAAAGTAATTATTGTGGATGCATTCAGTTTATTTATTTATTTAACTGTTCATATATAGGGCGGCACGGTGGCGCAGTGGTTAGCACATCTGCCTCATAGCAAGAAGGTCCCGGGTTTGATTACCGGGCGTTTCTGTGTGGAGTCTGCATGTACTCCCCATGCTTACGTGGGTTTACTCCAGGTACTCCGGTTTCCTCCTACAGTCCAAAAACGTGCACAGCAGGCTAATTGGCTGTTCCAAATTGCCCCTAGGTGTGAGGGTGAGCCTGAATGGTTGTATGTGTGTTGCCCCTGTGATGGCCTGGCAAGCTGTTCAGGGTGTATCCCGCCCTCGCCCAGAGTCGGCTGAGATGGGCGCCAGCCTCCCCGCGACCCTTATTAGGATTAAGAGGTTCTCAAAACAAATGAATAAATAAGTAAATGCTTATATATAAAGTTTGCAGAATGCCGATTTGGTATCACGTACTCGTTTACTGCCAGCATCAACGCAAAAATAAAAAAGTAAACGCCTGATACCAAAAAGTCTGGGCTTCTAAGGTAGGAAATTAATATAAATGTCATTTTTGGCCAAAGTATTCCTTTTAATTCTAAAGTTTGTCCTCTGCGGTTATTATTGCTATGGCAACAGCAAGAATGACTCACGGTATCCATTCATCTCCATGCCCCTCCTCTCAGAGACAGAGCCACTTGCTAAATGAAAAATGGACATGCTTAAAGAAGTATTGATTCCAGCTTTAAACAGAGGTACACTCAATATTATTTAGCCCTAAATACATCTTTGTTATCTGTGTTGCTGCACCAGTTACACTGCTGTCCTAGTAATTGTAGACATAAAAATAATAGAGCAATTCCCCCAACATTGACTGAAGCAGACCTGTTCTGTGGGCCTTGACCAACTGAGTGATCCATCTGCTGTCTGTAAGTGTCGGTTTAATCCTAATGCCTGTAAGTGCACCTTGGTACAATAAGAGTGGGATTCTAAAACAGCAAGGAATTCCACCTCTATAAAGATAACAGATTAAATTATTTATTCAGATTAATTAGGATAAAGTACTCGTCTTATTTCCTTCACCATTTTAATTAGAAAACAAATGTAAGTGTGAGCAAAACTATATCAGTGCAGGGGCTTCATGGTTTTATCCAGCAGGACCAAAGCTGAACTGAATGTCAAAATAAAGTTGTTGTTTTTTTTTAATCTATATTGATTTAAATACAATTATTTAAGCCACCAACCCAGAACAACAATAAATCACTCACTCGTTTTCCAAACCACTTAATGGTTTAGGTACTAGGGTCACGGGGAGGCTGGAGCCTATCTCGCCCAACACTGGGCGAAGGCAGGCTATACCCTCAACAACTCACAGTAAATCAGTACAGGGTTTAAATGTGTGTTAAATTTAGCAAAGTCTTCATTAATAATAATCAGCACATTCACCTTACTGCGAGAGGGTCCTGGGTTTGACTGCTTCCTCCAAATGTCCCAAAACAGGCACATTAGGCGCACCAGTCCTTTGGAATGATTCAAACTGTTACTTGGTATGACTGTTAGTGTGAATGGTTGTCTGTGTGTTCCTCTGTGACACCCTTGTGAGCTGTTTAGGGTGTACCCCACTTATGTCCGAAGTTGGCTAGCATGGGCTCCACCCTTCCCGGGATCCTAATAAAGAATAATTCAGTTCAGAAAATGAAATTCAATCAAATCAATAATGATGATGATAACAATAAATAAAAATACGTTCTTGTCACAGAACACTAGGTGTATCCACCGCGTGGTCAGCGGCACACGTAATATCACGTAAATTTACTCACTTTGACCTCTGTGAGCTTGAAAACTAGGTCAAGGTGACGTAGTTTTTACAAGGTGAACAGGCATGTCCATAGGCATATCTGATGTAAATAACAGACTAAATTTTACACATCTGAGCCTTTACATGACAATATGCATATGGCCCCTGTGACCTTGGAATTACGCCAAGGTGACCCAGTTTCAAGAGGCTTGAAGATCTTGACACTAAGATTTTTTAACAAAAAAAAACTGCACCCTCGAGAGTGTTAACAGCATTTTTGAAGACCTCTGTGACCTTGAAAAATAGGTCAAGGTGACCCAGTTTCGAAAGGCTGACAGGGCGTGCCGTAGGGACCATTCGATATAAAAATAAAATAATTCCTTAAAGAACCGGCTTTAACGAGCAGAAACTGATTTAACAGTACTTTCTGTTGATGATATTTATACATTATGTAAATATTTATTATCCATGACTATTAAAAATTCTAGTAAACTACATGCAGAATAAGTTTACCTGAGGTCATAGCTAACTATATAGTGCTTATATATTTTACATGAATAAATAAAATTCGGAATGTTTGTCGGGCATGCTTTTGCGATCAGCTTCAACCTGCTAATCGAACAGGGTGTCTAATGAGATATTTATATACTTAACATGGCTTTAGAAGGCACTCTGATCGATGTTTTCTGAGCTCTATCATACTGGCTGTGCATTCTGATAGCATTTTAATACACCGTCTCTCCACTGACTCTCTTAACAACCCGCAGTAACTCTGAGTGACTTGCCTGAAGTACTTTTCTCCCTTGAACTTTATTAGAAGACACACAGAAACTCGTTTAAGGTGGAAGTTTTTTTTTTTTTTTTTATAAGACAGAGCCGCGAGTCATATCGCTTTGCTAATTATACCTTCTATAGCAAGAAGACAGAAATGTAGCTTCAGGCTTAGCCGAAATAACAGATTTCTCTCCAGTTCGTATTCCTGAAGTTCATATTCACACAAATTGAATCTATTATAATATTAAAGTGAAAAAGCAATACGAACTTTCTTTGACACTCTGGAAAGGTTTAAAAAAGGCAAGGCTATAGAAGTAAATGTTTTTAACTATAAACCTGCCATTAAACAAACTTACTCCTACTAGGGTTACAGGAAGGTCGGAGCCTATCTCAGCCAACACTGGGTGAAGGTGAGGTACACCCTGAACAGCTCTCCGATCCATAACAGGGCCAACCATTCACACTCACATCCACACCTAAGGGCAACCTAGCCTAACGTGCATGTCTTTGGAATGTGGGAGGAAACCCACGCCAGCAGAGAGAACATGCAAACTTCACACAGAAACGCCCTCGCCGAGCCCAGGCCCTTCTTGTTGTGAGGCGTACGTGCTAACCACTACGCCACCGTGCCTCCCTATTAATGATGTATGAGACCCGATATCAAGAAGCAACAAACAGAAGCTTTACTCTTTCATTTTACAGCCATCTGTTTATTTTTAAAAAATCGTTTCATGTTTTAACCTAATTTTGATGGACATTTAAATTCAGAAAACGCAGTCATAAGCTGTTCTCTCCACTGATGCCGTATGTCTACAGAAAGCAGTAACAGATCTCTGAGATAAAGGAATCTGAATGTTTATACTAGCCAAATGGATCGTTTCGTGTCTCATATGCAGCGTTCTGCAATGCATCTATATTTGTATCCACGACGTGACGTGAATCTTCATTGAGAAACAATAATTCTGTGTAAATTTGGTTAAGAGCAGACATTTAAAGGTTTTATTGAAGACAGCCATGTCAGAGGAAATGCCAATAAAAAACATTTTAAAATAAATGTATTGTTTCATAAGTAAAACCTATTATGTTTGTATTCTGATGTAATATAAGCTGTTGGGTTGCAACTGCCTCACAGATGCACGCTAAAATTAATTTAGCCTTTTGATGGAATGCTTTTACTTGCAATCAACATTATGGATTTTCAATTAATTAGCATTTCTATGCACTAGGCTTGAGTTTGCTCGAGAAATACATATTAGGCTAACAACATTTGATGAAATTATACTAACATTCTCAATAATCCTACAATGAGGAACTTCTAGTACATTTCAAAGAATGTTACGAGGTAAAGCATGGTGTCTAAGACGAAGCTGCAAATTATTTGTACGTATGTACTGACTATAAACTGCATTATTGCGTTAGATGTTTTTAATTTTTATTTCTATAGTGCAGAACTAAACTTGCAGGTTTGTTACCTCCACCAAGGGGAGAAGTTATGAGATCGGTCATGTGTGTCTGGTTGTGACCACCCTGACTTAACAACTAACGGACAGACATCCATGAAATTTCCACCAAATGTGGGTCTTGGGCCAACAAAGAACTGATTAAAGTTTGGGTGTGATCGACCTCCAGATCAGGGGTGATTTAAATGATGTTTTTTAACATTGTGCCATAGGGCAAGGGGGTGGAAATCACCCAGAATAAGCCATGAGAAAAAATACAAAGCTCAAAAGTTATCGAGGCCTCGAGCAGGCACCGTAATTCTACATCACCTGCCATTATAACTCAGGTAAAGACAAGACTGCACTACCTTGGTGGAGGTCTGCACTCTCTGAGTGAATTTCTAGTTCAAGTATTAGTCCTGGTTACTGAAAAGAATAAACAATGGTGACTGGCGTTGTGTTTAGCTATTCTTGTCAGAAATTAGCATTTGGGTGCCACACCACAGGGGAACATTGCCACTGCAATTACAATGATATTTAAAGAAATATCTAGAGAGAAAGAATGAAAACAGAATGAAATGCAGCTATAAGACAGATAAGAATTAGGGCAAAGACTTTACTTATTACTGCTTCACGAGTGATAATCCCAATAGTTAGCGTGATGCTAGCATGGGATATCTCTTTACCTTTTATCTCCATGGTATTTACACAAAGCAATAATGATACCGATACTAACCAGTGTGGCAGTAATGTGGCAGTGTGTAAGGTGTAGCGCCACTATGCAGCATGGGTAATGTACCAGATAGGCCCTATATGGGTACTGGTTTTAATTACCAATGCACTTTGCATAGAATTATATGTTCTATATAACTTGGACATGACCAAATTAGCGGGAAAACCATCTTAAAAGGGTTTAAGCGACCGCTGGTGTTTGACCTTTCAAGGTCACTCAAGGTCAAAGATAATATTCTCATTTGAAAGTCCATACATGGTTTCCTTTTAGTGTTTCATAATAGCTGAATGTATGTTAGCACTTGTTTCAAATTTATAAGTGCTCAAATTCCTGTGACCTTGATTCTGACCTTTTAGGGTCACTCAAGGTCAAAGGTAATTGTCTGTAATGAAAAGGTACATATGGTTTCCTATTAGTGTTCCATAGTAACAGCGCGTCCATCATCACTCGTTGCGAAATTAGAGACTCTTAAAATGTAGTGACCTTGATTTTGACCTTTCAAGGTCACCCAAAACCAAAGGAGATTATGCCATATGAAACTGTTTATATGGTTTCCTATCTATCCCTTATTGCATATATAGGCTGATGTCGTTTTGTTTTAACATCGGAAACGGCTAACTCCAAAATTTTGTGACCTGGCTCTGACCTTCACCATTGACTTTGACATTCCAAAATTGAATCATCTCTGTGACTCAGGTAGGGTAGTGAACCTACCAAGTTTGGAGAAAATCCGTGCATGGGTGTGGTCAAGATTTTGCAACTGATAAACAAATGGCGGTGATTACAATAATATTAATATTCTGTAGTTAAAAAAAAAAAAAAACATGCAAAAAGACACATTTTTGATTATTTTAACTTAATGTAATTTATTACTTAAACATACATTTTCAGAATTTATATATAAAGACTGCAAATGTCGTTTTTAAACTTCAGTCCAGAGAAGAGCTTTTTCAGTTCAAGGAAGCAGTGAATGAGGGACAGGAGGTGTACATGAATGAACATGGTGTACATACATACATTTATATCCTCACAATTCACTGCACCTCACACTCACTTTAAACCCCAAACTCAGTGATATTACCGTCAGTCATCTTTGCCCTCTTTTACAGTACATTCACATAATCTAGACTACATCAGATCATTGAATGCTTTTCTCATTCTTTTGGAATGATGGCGGAGTACCAAAGCAGCATACACCTCCACGCCTACGCTAAACCATTTGTTAGATAAAACAAAGATGCCTGTTTGCCTAAGGTGAGGCGGATGTCAGTCAATAGTCCCCGAGACGGAACGTCGAATCAGTTACTGATAGATGTTTAGGATATACTACACACAAACCTAAGAAAAACAAACTCAATCAAGATAGTAGGGGGTGATAATCCCACTTTTCTTTGGTGACACCATTGAAATATGGAGAGAAATTCCCAAAATTAGATTTTTTAAATTTTTTTTTTTAACTTCGATCCCATGTAGCCCCCTGTACATACCCCCTAAGGAGGATAACCCCCCACTTACACCCAAAATACCTCATATCAGCTTGTAGCATTCTTGAATGAGACAATAGCTTTGACACACAGTGCTATTTCACATATTTTGATTTCGACTGAGAGGGGCTCCACTCACACCAGTAGAAACCAGCGGTTCGGTGAATGAATAAATGAATTATGATGATTAATAAGCAAGTAATTGAAGGTAGATGAAATATTTAAGAAGAAATACTTTATTAAGTCTCAGAGTTCATACAAACAGAACAACCACTAACTTCTTCATGGAACTTAACACAAGGGGCCTAATCAAGCACTACTGTCCTCCTCTATACTCTACATTACATGGCGCCTTGCCTGCGTTGGTGTTTAATGTACTTTGATGTTACCCATTCTGAGTTATTAGACCTTAAATTCCCTTATTGCCTTAGCGTATACACTTTGGTCTTACTTTTGTGCTACAAATTCTGGCATCTGGTGCATTTTCTTTGATTAATAAGCTTAATGTTTAAAATAAAATAATTCATATGCTAATCTATTTACTACATCCAAAGTTGTACTTCCTAATCTACAAAGTCAAGGGCACAACTAGAATATCAGGTAATCAGCTAGTGTAACTATATATTTATAGATATATATCCAACCTTAAAATGACCTGTACCCCTCCCTAATAAAAGGGTTCCTTTTTACCTTTCCAAAACTTACATATAACCTAAAGAGACGTTTCCACACAAGTTTCAGGTGAAGATCATTTAAACAGCACTTACGCCATCAAAATAAAGCTCATGTGTAATTTGCCTATTTATGACACCAGGTATAATTAATCTGCATCACAAATTTTGATTAAATAAACGAGACAGGAACTGGCTAGAGATAAACACAAGCCTCATTTGAATATTCAGGGAAGCAAAGTGATGCGGGTCAGTAATGCAGTAATGATGAGATATAAATAGGGTCGCGCATCATCAGAACCATGTACGAGCAGTCAGTATTCTTTGGAAAACCGAAGTTCTTTAGTATATGAGACACTAAATGTGATGTGTATTCAGGTGCTGGGTGAGGTGGTGCGCCCGTATAAAGGTGCGCTGACACTTCGGGCAGATATGCGGCCTCTCGCCGGTGTGGGTAAGGATATGTGTTTTTAAATGCTGTGGCATGAGGAATGCCTTGTCACACTGCTGACACCTGTAAGGTCTCTGGCCGCTGTGAGTACGCCTGTGCTTGCCCAGGTCGCCAGAATTACTGTAGCACCGATTGCAGTCGGGACACGCGTAGGGCTTTTCTCCTGTGTGCCCACGTATATGTTTGGTGAGATCGCCTGACTGGGCGAAGCTTGCGCCGCACTCGTCGCAGCGGTACGGCCTCTCTCCGGTGTGTGTGCGTTGGTGGTTGGTGAGGTGCTGGATGCGATTGAATCTCTTGCTGCAGACCGAGCACACGTATGGCCTCTCGCCGTTGTGGATCCGGAGGTGCTTCTTCAGCACGTCGGGTCTGGAAAACGTCTTCCTGCACTCGTTACACTTGTGGATCTTCTCCTGGTTGTGCGTCAGGAGGTGCACCTTCAGGTTGCTTAACGTCGCAAACGTTTTCGGGCAATCCACGCACGAGAACGGCTTTTCTCCAGAGTGAACCCGGCGATGTAGGCGTAGCGTTGACCTGTGACTGAACCTCATGCCGCACTCGGGACACGGGTACGGCCTTTCGCCGGTGTGCGTGCGCAGGTGTGTGCTCAGGTGGCTCATTCGAGCAAAGCTCTTCTCGCACTCGGGGCACGAGTACGGTTTGACGCCAGTGTGGATGACCATGTGCTTGCGCAAGCTGCCCATCTCCTTAAAGCTAGTCCCACAGTCGGCGCACATATACGGCTTCTCGCCCGTATGCGTGCGCGTGTGTATGGTCAAACACTGCAGCGTAGTGCAATTCTTTCCACAGTGTTTACACAGGTAACCACGGTCTGTACACAGGGGTTCGTTTCGATCTATCTCTGGTTTCGATTCTTCTTCCAGCTTGTGGCACCGATGCGGTCCGAGGCCCCACATTCCGGCAAAGTTTTCGCCGCACGAAGCACAGCTCAGCTCTCCGTCAGTACACACAGTGGATAAACTGTGGCACCGACGGCAGTGGTTCTGCAGATTGCCGATGTAATCAAAGCTGCGGTCGCACTGAGGACACGTGAAGCGTTTCCGGGTTGGCACGGGCGTGGGAAGGTGGGCGCGCTGCATATGCACCTTCAGCTGCTCCTGAGTGAAGAAGCGGTGGTTGCATGAAGAGCAGCTGAGCATCTTGGAGGATATCTTGATGCACTGTGGGGCTTTTTGGGTCTTTAGCCAAAAAAGGTAATTACTCCGATGAGTCCACTTGAGGTGCTTCTCGAGGTAAGACATGTCCGTGAAGGACACAGCGCAGTAAGGGCAGGAAAAGAACGACTCTCGGCCTGGGGATGGACACAAACGGATTTGTACAATTCATCTGTCAGAATAGACAACATGGTAAATAAACATTTAACCAAAATCCCAATATAACCATAAGTACACCATACACACCAAGCTGCAATGCATCGTGGGTTAATGTTTGTGGGTTATTGTGGGTAATATTTTTTGGGTTTTTTTTAGGTGCATCTCAAATAATCCAAAAATATATTTTACAATAAACTAAAATACACATAATTACACAAAATAACTTAAAATATTTTAAGAAAATTACATCTAATGAAGTAAAATGTCTGAGACCAAATTAATCATTTGAATTCCAAAATCCAGTATTTTAGTTATTTTCCTGTAGTGAAATTAACATATGCATTAATATGCAAATACATTTACAAAGCAGCTCCATATACAACTTTTTTAAGCAAAGGCTGCTTAATACACAACATAATCTCATTTTAATTCTATTCATATTTCCATAGTATTTAAGAAACATAAACGTCTCCATACCTTCATTAACAGACAAATATAGAAATCCATCAGCTGTGTGTGTGTGTGTGTGTGTGTGTGTGTGTGTGTGTGTGTGTGTG